>JAOTAX010000197.1:1816813-1827795 GCA_025629825.1 Erythroxylum guanchezii
ATTACAATATAAGTAATTAAAATATGATTAATTAATTAATTAAAATATAATAAATTTTTATTTCTCAATATTTTTTTACAAATCAACTACTATTAATAATAATAGTAATTATTCCTTTCTCTTAACCAACCATAATAATAATAATAATCATCATCACCATTATCATTTTTTACTATATTCATTCTCATTCTAAACAGTATAATTGAATTCATTTCTAATATTATTGAGTTTTTTTTCAAACAGTGTAAATTGAATACAATTCAATCTCATTAATGTAATTGAATTAAATTCGTTAATGAATTCAATTCATAGGTTTCCAAACAGCACGATAGTTTAGAAGTATATTAAAATATTAACTTTGGTTCGAGACAAATTGAACCTAGACTAAATATTAATAATAAATATTTAATTTTTATTGTTTAAATTTTATAAATTAAAGAAGCGGTTGTTTACATAACCCCCCTTTTTTTCCCTCATATTTATAACTTTACCTTGAAACAAAAAAAATAATTCAGGTATGTTGTCTTAATGAATATGTCTTTTTCTACGTAAAATTTATAAAAGGACATACAATTATCTTAAACTTTTTAATAGTTTTAATGTATTAAATAATAAATTCATATATAAAAAAATGCGATGTATGATTAGGAATGTCAAAAAGGGTTTGACTTGGTCCGATTTTAGCCCAAATTAATTAGGCCAGGGGCAACCCACAGGTCGTCCATAATCGGCCTAATAGAGCCACGAGTCGAGATAAACGGGCTACAAGGCGAGCCGACTCAGCTTATTGTTTTAAAAAATGATTTCATTTTTTGCATTATTCTTAAAAAATATATATATGGTGGGTCGGGTTAACCCGACCCACCCGTGGCTAGTTGGGCCACGGACCAGGAGCAACTCGGGCCGACCCATTGACGTTACTATGTGTGACAACCTTCTAACAAAAATATTAATCAGAAGTGATTCTCCACATTATTTACATTAACAAAAGTTTAATGCCATATTATTTTTGTTAAAGATGAAAGTTGAACTATTTTAATCTATAATTAAAAAATCAAACCGACTCCGATAATTTAACAGTAAAAACTTTGAATTTACCAATTTTTTGGTTTAATTTTCAGTTTTTCAACTTATTTGTTATTAAAAATAGATGAATTTATTAATTAATAAGCCGTTTTTTATAAATTAACATAAACTAATTAATTTTTATTTAATAATTTATTTCTAATTAAACTTAAAATAAGGTACTCTTTTTAAATTATATTTTAAATTCTTAAATTTTAATTAATGTTTTTCTGATCATTTAATACTAATTAAATCTTTTAAAATTTATTAATTTAATTTTAAATTACCAAATAATATAAAATAAAATTATTTTCATATAAACAAAAAGACGCGTGTATAAGAAAGCGTTCTTTCGGCTGCTTGGCTGGCCTGATGGGATTGTGTTATCCTCCAGTTTGTGATGATGAAAACAAACATCTTTATGAGGCCGGTCCACCAAATTATACTTTTTTAGTTTTATTCGATTCCTTTTCATATGTGATACGTTACAGCTGGACTAGAAAGGGATTGACAACACAACCGCTTTCTATACCTTTCTTTCCCCAATTTCTATGTTAGTTTTGAGACTATTTTAGCCGTAAAGTTTTATTAGGTCATGGAAATTTCTTTTTTATTTATTGTAAATTTTTTATTAATGTAATACAATAATTAAATAACTCATTTAATTTGGTTATTCAATACTGTCTAATTTTTTAGTTCAAATTTTAACATTAAGAGCAGATATTGGAATTTTGTTTCGTACGGTCGGTACTGAGTGGTACGTACCATATCGGTCAAAGAACGATACGAAATAGGGGTACTTATTTTATCGGATGTAAATATCGGTCGATATTGGCCTGTTTCATCTAGTATCGGTCGATACCGGTTGGTATTTATAGTACGAGCCATATACTGGTTAATACCGAAACATTTTAAAAATATAGGGACTAGGTTGCAAAATTTTCAAAAAATGTTTAAAATTTCACTCCCGCTTCTCCCCTCCCCCTCATAATACTGGCCATAAACCGGTCATTATCGAAAAATTTTAAAAATATAGGGATTAAGTTGAAATTCTTTTAAAATTTCACTCCCGCTTCCCCCCGCCCCCCCCCCCTCTCTCTATATGATAATTGATTGTTTTGTAATTTAAAAAAAATTCAGGGATTGTTTCATAAATTAAAAAATTACCCGAAATAGTATCCGATATTGACCGATACCGGTACAGTACCGTAGCAGAACCTAATCAAGTACTAAATCCGGTATGGTATTTGCAACATTGATTAGGATACAATTTACTTTAATAACTCTTATTTTAAAAAAATTAATGAGTTTATTAATTAATCGGTTAATTTTTAAAAATTAATAAATTTTTATAGATCAAAATAAATATATTATTTTTCATTTAATAATCTTTTTAATTAAAATTTAATTATTTTATAGGTAACGACAATATCTTTTAATCATATTTTAAATTCTTTAATTTTATTTAATCTTTAGCCAGTTTTCTAACAGTTTAATATTGATTAAATTTTTTAAACTTCTTATCTTACTGCTTTAACTTTCAGTTCGGATTTTAAAACATTGATGTAACATGACTATTATGCTTTTTTTCCTCTTAAAACACAATTTATAATATAATTATTAAAATAAGAGATTTGAATTTTATGAAATACCAGTCTAAATTATGAGAGTGTAAAATCTTATAAAGAAAATGAAAGATAAATGTCATGTTAATAAGTAAATTTTTTTATAAAATTATAAATAAATTATTAATTAGTTCATAATTATTATTTTTAACCGTTTAATTCTCTTAAATCTTAATTAGGTTTTTACAAGTAAAATTTTAATTTGAGATTATACAATTATTTTAAAATAATAAATACTTTATTTTATTAAAATTTAAAAAGAGAATTTTGTCTATTTAAAATATATTTTAAACATAAATTGTTACAAAATTTATATATTATTTTACAAAATATAATTTAGGGTATGTTTGGGAGTTTAGGATGGAATGGAATGGAATGACAATTAATGGAACATAATGGAATGGAGTGGAATGGAATGGAATAAAATGGGCCACTCTATTGTTTGGAAGTTTAAGTAAAATAAGAGAGGGACTCATTTAACCATTGTTTGGAAGTAATATTAAAAATGAATGGAATGGAATGACTTGTAATATTTTTTTTCCAAAATTACCCTTGTAATAAAATATGCATAGTTGTCATGAAACTATTTTAGTAACCAAACACATAACATAGGATAAACACACATCCTTCGATTTACAAAACTTCTCAAACACATAACACATAATAAGCGCACGTCCATCGATGAACAAAGAAGACGACACCAGCATCAATAAAAATTTCTGATTTCTTCACATATAAAAAATGTCAAGAAGATGAACACAAAAGAATAGTCGATGCTTACCTGATGAAACAAAGACAGATGACCATAGCAACTGTGGAGAAAAACGTTCATCAATGGAAGAAGTCAGTTGAAGGAGAAACACAATGGACGTAGTAACATGTAACCGCGTAGGTATTTGCTGGATTGAGATTGTAATTTCATTAATTTTTTTAGGGATATTTTTGTCATTAAATTAGGAATTGGAAGGCAAGCCATGTCATTCCATCCCTAACCCCCCAATTTGGGGAATCACAAAATATTGAATTTTGGATGGCAAAGGATGGCTTCCAAAGCCATTAATTATCATTCCATTCTGTTTCAAAATAAACTCTCAAACAATGGCCTGAGTCATTTGAGCTATTCCATTTCATTCCCTTCTATCCCTTCACCCACATCCAAACATACCCTTAGAATCCTTAAAAAAAGAGAGAAGAATGAATAATGACCACAATCTTGCTAGAGAATATAAAGGTTAAATGGTCAACTTCGGCGTGGAGATGTGGATGGACCCCAAATCCCCATTGGCCTTAGATTTCGTCTTTTGATTTCATCATCCAACATGGCTTCTTGTAACGATCGTTAAGACCATCCGATTGAATTGGAGCAAAGACCATCACTCCATCTTTGTGATCTTGTTAAGCATTAGCCATGGCTGTGACATCTGGTGCTTTGTTAAACGGATTGGGATCATCCTTCTTGTGTGGAGGACATAAAAGCAAATCCGTCCTGCTTATTGGAGCAAATAGAGATGAAAACAGTGTAACCGCCAGTACTATGAAGATGGTGGTGGTTGCTGCCGCTGCTACGCCTAAAAAATCTTGGATTCCCGCCGTTAAGGGCGGTGGCAATTTCCTTGATCCTGGGTGGCTCGATGGCTCGTAAGTTAGTTTTAAGTTCCTCCTTCTCTAGTACTTTTTCACTATACTATTGATCTGACACAGACATTTCGTCGGACACATAGGCTTCCAGGTGACTATGGTTTTGACCCATTAGGCCTAGGGAAAGACCCGGCATTCCTGAAATGGTATAGGGAAGCGGAGCTCATACATGGTCGGTGGGCAATGACTGCGGTGGTTGGTATCTTCGTGGGACAAGCATGGAGTGGCATACCATGGTTCGAGGCTGGTGCAGATGCAGGTGCCATTGCGCCATTCTCATTCGGCTCTCTCTTGGGCACACAACTCATTCTCATGGGATGGGTTGAGAGCAAGAGGTGGGTTGATTTCTTCAACCCAGATTCGCAATCGGTCGATTGGGCAATGCCGTGGTCTCGAACTGCGGAGAATTTTGCAAACGCCACTGGCGAGCAGGGCTATCCCGGTGGCAAGTTCTTTGACCCCTTAGGATTTGCAGGGACTCTCAGAAGCTTGAGAGACTTAAAGTTGCAGAGATCAAGCATGCTAGGCTTGCCATGCTCGCTATGTTGATCTTTTACTTTGAGGCTGGCCAAGGCAAAACTCCTCTTGCTGCTCTTGGATTGTAAATGTAGATGATCTAATCACTTCCCTCCAACATAACTCGTTTTGTTTTTGTCTTGAAGGATTAAGAGTAATGATAGATCAATCAGAAGTAATTATGTTATTATCTTGATATTGAAAAAAAACAAGATGCCAACATCTTTAAACCAGAACAATGAGTTCAGTGACATGAAAAAGATAGGCTTCAATGGAGATGGAAGAACAATGGAAAAACAGAGTTACTAACTTATTAACTGCCAGTAGCCATCATAAACTCTCCTTCGCAAACTACTTCCCCTCCAACATAAGCTTTCCCTTCCATCTTAGCAATTCCGAATCGCTTCTGCAACTTGATGAGTGTCATTCTCATAACTAAGGTGTCTCCAGCAATCACTGGTTTCCTGAATCTGACTTTGTCAATCCCAGCAAAGAAGAAATTATCCCGAGAGCCTCCGACTTCCGGTTGCAAGATGACTAAGCCACCAACTTGTGCCATTGCCTTATTTTGAATCATAACCAGTGCAAGTAAGTGCTTAAACAACTGAAATGGAAAGCATTTAACTTACGAAAGAAGATGTTAACGTATGAATCTATATGAGCAAGGTTGACTTATTTTATGAGAACAATGAAGAATATGAGAGATTTCAGAGCAAATTGTCAACAAACTGCAACCATAATCTCAAAACAGAGAGTCATCTATCAGTCCCTAAATAAAACCTATGGAAAATCATAACATTCACATCGAATATGTTAATGGAATTCATAAGGACTAGTCGTTAGCAGTTAGATTACCGAAACATCTAAAAATCCATTTCACATCTAATTTACCGACATTAACAATGGGAAAAGCAAATAAAACGATTCTATACAAACAACAAAACCATAGAAAAAGTAGCACTCAGTTTGCATCTACACAACATTCAAGGGTTTTCAGAGGGCCTGGGAAAAAATTAGACCAGATTCAAATAGGCCCATATACAATCAGAATACGAATCTCTATTCATTGGACTCTTCACCAACCTAACTCTGATACCAACGAAAAGTTTTGAGGGAACCTGGGGAGAAATTAAACTGGATCCAAGTAAGCCCATATCCAATCAAGACATCATATCTTAACCCAAAACCTTAAGACTATATCAAGTTATGAGTCCTATCTTTATATATAGCTCAATTCATCTTTTTGTTTCTTTTCAACGTGGGATTACTGCACTTGTGAATTTCCAACAAACATTATATCCATCCTTGGAGTTATCAAGTCTCGAAGACCATATGGATCCAACATCAGATTGGAAACTCAAATGCATTTATGTTTCTTCCAATGGTTCAAATACCATTAGAAGTTTCTTACATAACTAGTCAATGATCATTGCTTTACACTGCCCCATCTCATCCAGCACTGCAGTAACAGGAAAAGCTTTGCCTGTCCTAGATATAAACACTACACCTAGTCTCCATTTCAGAGGGAATCTAGTTTTGTTAATTAACAGGAAAAAATGATTAAGTGCCCTACAAATAGCTACAGCTTCCACCAGTCTTCTAACAGTACAAAAGGGACAAAGAGTTCCATAAAATTTCTCTACAGCTTCATGTAAGTATAATCAACATCAATATGAAATGTGAACTTTCTTATGATCCTAGACGGTGAGAAAAAGAGTAAATAACCCAATTTCGACCTTTATCGGACATTAGCTGGAAGAGGAAAACGTAAAAGTATTGATATGGAATTATATCCTAGTTTTGCTATATTCCTGAAATGCACCATGGTCGATCCCAAGCTTTTTGTATCATGACTGTAAAGAGCAGGGGTTTACAAGAAAGAATGTCTTGACAATTTCTGCTCACGATAAGCTGTGAAAAGGAGATTTACAGCAATTGAAAGAGCTGAATTCTCAGTTTGGCGCTTGCTGGGATAAGCACATATTTCCACAAGTTTTGCTTCAAAAATTTTGCGAAGAACATCGTGTATCTCTTTCACAATAAGTGCTACTAAGAGAAGAATAGAAACATCACTAGCTCTAATTGGTTGAGGAAAACAAGAATCCCCAGACAGAAACACTCATCAGCATGAATCCATAATCAGCTCATGTCAAAGAATTAGTGACAAGCCTAGAATGTCTCATTAAACAAAATAATACAAGTCAAGAGAGCAATACTCTTTTAATAGCAAATCAACTATAGATGCAATGGAAAAGGCCAACTAGAACTGCACTTGAAATTACCTCAACCATGAGAACACCAGGCATGATTGGCCTCTCAGGAAAATGACCGGGAAAGAAATTGTCATTTATAGTCACATTCTTAATGGCAACAGCTGAAACTCCGGGAATGTACTCAATCACTCGGTCTACTAAGAGAAATGGAAACCTAAACAACAAAGTATCAAGAAAAGGAATCCCAACAGGAAGGTTATCAGCAGTTTTAGGATTCAAACACTTTGACTGGGAGTAGGAAGCAAATATATGAGATTAAGTGCTAACTCACGCTATAAGACGCTCACCTATGAGGCAAAATCTCACGAATCTGGTTGATATCCAACACAGTAGGATAAGCCGCATATCCTAAAAACCGCAAAACCCACAAATAAATTAAGATATAGTAGAATGTAAAATGGTAGAAATAGGCATTCAAATCACTTACTCAGCTCAATGGGTGTCTTCTCTTCATGTGGGTCTTTAGCAGAAGCAGCATCAAGAGAACAATGGGTAGTGAAAAAGTTGAAAATTTTCTTGTTCTTCAAAAGGGTAGAAGCGAAATGAGATCTCTGATTAGGAAGTGAAATGCGAGATGGAAGGAAAGCATCGTTGCAGAAACCATGAGAGGGCGAAGTTGAACGGGAGCTAAGAGAAGAATAAGAAGAAGAAGAAAGTAGAGTATTAGTAAAAGCTGTGCTTGCCATTAAAGGTGAGATTTTTACACGCCCAGGTCTATGCTACAACTCAGAGCTAAGGTGGCCGTAGTGGCGGTGGTGGGTATTGTATTAATATTGACGATGCTGCGATGAGGTGTTGTTGGGGGCGACAATAACGAGATAAACACAACTCCATGTGTTAGGTTGGTTGGTCAGAAAATGGAACGGAGCCTCCAATCCAAATTCACCAATAGTCACTCAACTCGGTGGGAAGAAAAGGACTGTTGTTTGAATGGCGACTACCATAATTCGCGGAATTACTACTGTCGATTAGAGGCTCATGAGCTCAATTACAATGGACAAGCTTTCTTGTCATTCATGACGTTGAATAGGGATGGCAATAAGGTTTGTCTGATTAGGGATGCAAATGGACCTAATTGGAATGGGCTCGCCCGAAAGCTTTGTCCGAACTCCAGCCTAAGCCCCATAGGGCTCAAGGTAGCCTGCAATCTGACTGGGCTCAGTCCGGCTAAGGCAACCCAAAGGTCCGCTCGGCATGGTCTGTTTTTTTTAAATAAAAATAAAAAATAATATCATTTTTTATATAAATTAAAATTTGAAAATTTTCTTTGAATATAAAATTAATTATATTCAATTAAAATAATTTATAAAAGTTAAAAAAAGAAATTTCAGTATTAAAAAAAAGGATTGATTGAATGGTGTAATTAATGCTATAGTTCAAAAATTAATTTATCTAATTTTGATTAGTATTTATTAATACAATTTAATTTTTAAGTTTAACTTTATGTTTGAATGAGCTTTAATTTTATTTCTAAATTTCACTTTGTATTATTTTACATCTTGTATTTAATGTAGACAAACATTTTAAAAGATATTTAATAATAAAATAATTTATGAAAAGGTATAATCAATATCTTGGTTTTCCAAATTATATTATTTTGGTATTTTGTACATTTTTTTAAAACGGAGGAACCCACAGTAGTTACCTTTTAGATACACACAGGGTAAATCTCTGGAATAATGTAATAAATAACCTACAAATCACGTCAATAGGGTATTTTATACTAGGCAAGTCTTGTAAAATAGACTCAATCAAAAAAATGTAATTAAGAGGAATTGAACACATAACCTTTTTATCCCATGCCTCATGCCCCTCTACTCCACCAACTTGAGCATCTGTGATGAGACATACACATCAGTTATACTTATTTATAAATGCAATATTTGTGAATGCTGAAAGAAAAACAGAATATATTAAAGGCCATAGGTTTAAGAATTTCATGATATTTGATATTAAAACATATAAAAATATAAACCTTCACCATATTTTATTTAAATATTAATTAAAAAACTTTTAAAACTAACTGTAACTTACGAGTTTGAAGATCCTTTTAGTTATTTCAATTAATTTTTGTAACATTTTTTTACATTATTTAATAACTATTGTCTTTTTCTAGTTTAATTTAAACATCTCTTAATAATTTTTAACTTTGAATCTCAGTAAAAAATTTAAGGAATATATTTTTTTTCAATGTATATCTCAAATCTTTAAATATGCTTAAAATATGTATTTTGAATAAATTACTCTACAATTTAATAGCTCTGGAATTTTATTATCTAAGTTGATAAAATATTTATAAAAATAAAAGAATAAAAATAGGGATTGACTGACTCGAATTCGATATAAAATTCAATTGAAATCGAGTCGCACGATTGGAATTTAATCTGAACTTGTTATAGTCACGTTAAAATGATTTTAACTTTAAATAATGCTTTGAAAGGGGAGTTCAAATTAGTATTGTGAATATCATTTCATACCAGCTAGTACATATCGTACTAGATCAAAATTGGTATGAAAAAAAAGGTGAGTCATATCAGGTTTAAATACCGATCAGTACCATCCTGTTTTGAATAGTACTGAATACCGGCCAAATATCGATAGATACCGAAAATTTAAAAAAATAGGGAGATTTTTTACAAAATTTTCAAATTTTTTTAAAATTTTCCTCCCTCCCTATTACCTCTTCTTTCTCCCTTTTTTGAAAGTTTTTAAATTAGTTGTTCTATTTATTTCAACTTTTATAATTATTGTGAATCTTTAATTTTTGTTTTTAAAATAATAATAAATATTTTTATTACCAATAATAATTATAAGTTAAATAAAACTTAAAAATAAATTATTTTTATTTAAATTTATTTTAATATTTTATATAATTTTTATTAATAAAGTATTAATAAAAATATTTTATTTTTAAAATAAATAATTTAAAAATTATTATTTATAAACTAAGATTTATTTTATATATTATAAATTATTAAATCAAAATTTATTTGAAATTTAAATATTTTAAAAATATATTTTAAATTTAATTATATTTATTAATAATTATTAAATTAAATTAAAATTGTGATTATTATTTATTTCTATGATTTTTAGAGATAGGGTTAAAAACATACAGTACAGCTGTATAATACGGTAATGAACTATTTTGTAATTTTTGAAAAAATTCAGGAACTATTTCATAAATTTAAAAAATTACTCAAAACGGTATCCAATATTAACAGGTATCGATATAATACCGTATCAGAATCCAATTTAATACCAATTCTGATACGATATTCGTAACATTGGTTTAAATAGAGATGATGTTTGGGTCTAGACCCTACTTGACCTACTATTTCCCCATCCGAGGTCAATGGATAAGGCTCGGATTGATTCATCTTTGGACTCTTCCAAGGCCAATACTGGTTTAAGACTTAGCAGCTATTAAAAAATGATGTCATTTTGCAAAAAAATGTTTTTCGATTCTTAATTTTTTAAAAAATATCAAGTTAGGTTAGGGTCAATGTTATGAATACCATACCGAGCTCGGTACCAGATTGAGCTCTGGAACGAAACTGTACCGATACCGGTTGGTACCGGGTACCGTTTCGGGAAATTTTTTAAATTTATGAAATAGTCCCTAAAATTTTTAGCAATTGCAAAATAGTCCATATTGGTATGTTATACAGTTGTACTATATACTTTACTAGTTTACTGTTTACGTCAACCATACTTTCAAAAATCTTAATAATAAATAATAATAGCAATTAATATGAAATAATAATAATTTTTAAATATTTTACATATAAATAATAACCACAATTAATATAAATAAAGACAATTATTATCATACAATTATAAAATTAAGAATAATACAAAGTAT
>JAOTAX010000197.1:1827895-1843455 GCA_025629825.1 Erythroxylum guanchezii
TTTTTAAGTTTTATTTAATTTATAATTGTTATTAGTAATAAAATATTTATTATTATTTTAAAAACTTTGAAAAAAAGGGGGGGAAAGGAGAGGTAGGAGGTTGGGAAATTTTGAAAATTTTGCCAAAAAGTCCCTCAATTTTTTAAAATTTTCGATACCGGGCGGTACTGATGAAATTGGCCTGTACTGACCGGTATTTTTTGCCGGTACCGACTATACCTATACCGATACCTATTTTCGACCGGTACAGTACGAAATTCAAATCATTAATTAGGGTAAGTTGAACTCGAGCTCAAGCTCAACTACCTAAAAATTGGCTTCTTCATTCTTAGGCCCTAACAAAAGTTATCAAGTTAAATTCAAGCTCGAACTCGACTACCTCAGACTTGGACTTTAATAGAAACTGTTGGGTTAGACTTAGGTCTAGACTGACTCGACCTCAACCCGATCGTTGTCATTCATAAGATCTAAGTTGTTTGAGTTCTTCAGCTCTTCAATTGAACTTTTTTTTTTTGTTTCTCATTAAATATCTTAGGAAAGTCCCAACTACGGGAAGACACTTTTAAATTATCTACATTCAGATTAATCAATGTTTGAGCTGGGTAGGTCTCTTGTGGAAAGCAAAACTCTGAATTCAAATTTTAAATGACTGCATAAATAAGAGTGATTCAAATTTATAACCTCACTTAAATTAGGATAACCCTTTATCGACTGACCTGAACTCTGTACCTTGTGCCTTGGGGTTACTTCAATTGAACTTTTAAATCTAACTCTTGACTCAAAGCTCCATCAACTTATATATGACCCGTTAATATAATCGAACCGATCGAACCCAGTCGGACCAAGCCTAAAGATCAGACCAAAACTAGTGGTTAGGAGTTAGGACAGCATCATCAAGTGGCAACCATAAGTGACAAGTTGCAGGCAAGCAACGAAACCATTGGCTACGATCATTAGAAAAAAGAAAAAAACAGCCTTACGCTTTCACGTATAAATTATTATTATTCGAGTTGCAAGTAACGACGCCTAAGCACACACACTTTGCTTTTTCCTTCATTGTTATTACCTCACCATTTCGTCTCTTCTTCCCTTCAAAGATGTACACAGCCACTTCTCAGATCCGCATGCTCTTTCAGGATCTTCTGTGACTAAATTACTTGTTTACGGTATATCTGCTGGGCTCTTGCCCTCTGATTAAAGCATGTAACTCTTTGTTTCGTAACCCTTTTTTCCCCTCTCATGTAGCTTGTAGATTTTCATTGGCGTAATTTTGATGAACCCATGTGTTTTTCAATCTTCTTCTCCACTAGCTCCACGTGGGTTTTGGATTCTAAATCGTGAAAGCTCCGTTTGGGATTGGGTTTCTGTGGTTTGTTCGCTGACTGTTGTATTAGTATGGTTTCTTTCATCTTGAGTAAGAAGTTTCTGAAAGGTGAAAACCCATGTTTGTATTACTTCCATTGATTTTACCTGTCGATTCCTTATTCCTAAAGCTCGGTGCTTTCTGTAGCTTTCTTTTGGGTCGTAGTTGGTTCTTGGAGATATTACCAACTTTTCTCCTTAGGTGTGTGGTTCTTTTGTGTGTTGACTTGTATTTGGTGATTTATTTGATAAGAAAAAAGAAATATATCTGAAGACCAACCGAAATTCTTAGTTTTTCTTACCATAGAGTCCTTTTGGTAGCTGTAATTACCTCGTGAATGTCAAATCTCAGTGCTTTCACTAATATACAACTTTCAACCTTAGTCTGGATGGTGTAGTTCATAGAGATGTATGAAAAATTGATCTCAGATCTACTTCTCATATGAATTTGTTATTGCTCTGTTCTTTCTTTACTCTAATTATAGCCCCTTATTGCCTTATTCAGATCAGTTTGTTCTGTACAAGCTTAAAGTAATTATGCTGCAGGGACACTTACTTAGACCAGGACTTAAATTTCTTGATGTTTTTATGAATATGCTTGTCTGCTAGTTAATTAGAATTCCTTCTAATTGAAACTTGAATATTGAAGCTGTGAAAGTGTTCCGAAATCGGAACAGGCTTTACTCTTAGTTTGTTGAATTGCATTTGCTCTAAACACATTTTTGTTTTAACTTTCTTTAGTTGCAAGTTCTTACCTTTATTGTTGTTGTTACTGCTTTCTCTCTTTCAAATTTGTTGCTTACCTTGTGCTTACTTGTCTTCATCGTTTTTCCTTTTTGATAGGCTAGATTTGATCTGAAGAGATTCATTGGTTATTTCCCTTTGCTTGTGATAATGGTATCTGAGGTTAGTGTACATTTCTAAACTAGTGAGATACGTCTGTATTCTACAAAATGAAGTTTTTCTGAACTATCAATGTCAAACCAAAGTACTTTAACTCAGTTTCACCTTATCTGCTCTAAAGTTTGATCCCGCATAACTTCCTTTCTGACTTGGGGTTTTAGTTGAACTTTGTGCTGTTATATTGTGAGTTATTCACACTCCCAGAATTTAAACTAATCGTTTTCCTGATTTTATGCTGTGGTTTACTTTCTGCTCCAGAATTCTGAAACCATATACGAATTTAAGTAATATTTTGGTAGTTCAACATTCTGATCTATCAGTTGTGAATTCCCAAGTAGATTTAAATTATGCTTGATTCTAATCTTCATGCCTAAATGTTGGAAATTTTATTTTGATTTTGGGCGGCAGTAATTGAAAATTTTAGTATCATTCTCAGGTGTATGAAGCTGAAATGTTTTGGCAGAGGGAGCATAAGGCGCTCCAGTGATCAATTTGGATCAATATTGACTATTCTCATCAAGGGCTTTTATCCTAGAAACGTTGTGAAGTATTTTTAGGGCTCTGGTTCCTGATCATTTGGTTCTCTGCTGACATTTTTGTGAGGATGGACAGATCGGACACATCAGGATTTGTAAGCGGCGGAGATAGACGATCTACTCTTTGCTTTGATTTGTAGACTAGCTATTGGCATGTGCTGAAATCTGCGGATTAGTTGTCTCCTTTTCTTTCGCTCTACACTGAAAATTTAGAGATGAAAATGAACAAGAACGATGTGCAGTTCTGTGGGATGGTTGAACTTGCAAAAAATGATGTTGGTGATACTGCTTTGCGATTGGATTGCCTTGGTTATGGAGGGAGCAGCTTGAACAGATTTGTGAGCACTGAAAACAACGCCAAGTTTGATTTTTCCAATTGCCCAGATGATGGCTGCAGATTAGTACTTGGACTGGGTCCAGCTCCTACTGCACAGATTGGGGATTGTGATAATGTTGGGATGGACAAGACCAAAGTAACAGTTACTACTGCGCTATCTCCTATAGGTGTGCCACCTGAGGATGATTCTATCCTAAAACTTGGTCTTCCTGGAAGGGTGGAGGAAATTTTTCACGGGTTTGATTTTGCAGTTTCAGAGAGTGCTATCAGTGTGCTTCCTCAGAACCATGTATCTGGCAACAATAACAGACTCGTCATTCCTGTTGTTGATGAGGGTTCCACCTCTGCCAAGCAATCGGGTGGCTACATGCCATTACTTCTTTTGGCTCGAAAAGAGAGCAGTGGAAATGTGCCCATGCTCACCAAAGAAGTGCTTAACTTTGGGAGTAAATCTTGCCATCAACTGAAGCTATGCAATGAACCATCTGCAACCTCAGATTTCTCTATAGCAACCAATTCTGAACAAACGACGACCACTGCATCTTCAGATTATAGATCTGGCAATACAAAGAAATGCAAGTATTTTGGTTGTACAAAGGGAGCTCGAGGGGCATCAGGTCTTTGTATTGGGCATGGTGGTGGGCAGAGATGTCAAAAACCAGGCTGTAATAAAGGTGCGGAGAGTCGAACTGCATATTGTAAATCCCATGGTGGGGGAAGGAGGTGTCAACACTTGGGTTGCACCAAGAGTGCCGAAGGGAAGACTGACTTTTGCATATCTCATGGTGGTGGCAGGAGATGTGGATTTCCAGGAGGATGTACCAAGGCGGCAAGAGGGAAGTCAGGACTATGCATCAGGCATGGTGGAGGGAAAAGGTGCAAGATTGAAGGCTGCACTCGTAGTGCTGAAGGACAGGCTGGCTTATGCATTTCTCACGGCGGTGGGCGTCGTTGTCAATACCCAAGTTGTACAAAAGGTGCTCAGGGAAGTACGATGTTCTGCAAGGCTCATGGTGGGGGAAAACGATGCATATTCGGTGGATGCACCAAGGGAGCCGAAGGCAGTACACCATTATGCAAAGCACATGGTGGGGGAAAACGCTGCCTTTATGATGGTGGCGGGATTTGTCCCAAAAGTGTTCATGGAGGAACAAACTTTTGTGTTGCCCATGGTGGTGGAAAGAGGTGTATTGTGCCGGGCTGCACAAAGAGTGCCCGTGGCCGTACTGATTGTTGTGTTAAACATGGTGGAGGGAAGCGATGCAAGTATGAAAACTGTGAGAAGAGTGCCCAGGGTAGTACAGATTTCTGCAAAGCTCATGGTGGTGGTAAGCGATGCTGTTGGGGAGAAGGTAAATGTGAGAAATTTGCAAGGGGCAAGAGTGGTCTATGTGCTGCTCATACCAACATCATCCGGGAACAGGACTTCAACAAAGGTGGCTTAATCGGTCCTGGTCTCTTCCACGGCCTTGTGTCTACTTCTTCAGCAGCAGTCAGCAGCACTGACAATAATTGTTCATCAGGAGTGAGTACAATCTCCGACTGCATTGACTCCCTCGAGAAGCCAGCAAAAAGACAGCATCTCATACCGCCACAGGTTCTTGTTCCTCTATCAATGAAATCTTCATCCTGTACAAGTTCATATGGTGCTGATAAGAAAGAGGAAACCAGAAATGGATATTTCCCTAGCACAGGTGGTGTTAGTATGGTTAACGTTGGTGGACTCAAGACTTCTGATTACATGGTTCCTGAAGGAAGGGTCCATGGTGGTGGTCTTATGTCATTGTTTGGTGGGAACCTGAAGAAGGCCATAGATGGAATATGAAGCTAGAAACTGCTTCAGGAATTGAGAATTCATTTCTCAGTGTGTGAAAAAATTGTGCATAAAACTTCTGAATTTGATTGGTAGGGCTCAAATGTGTATTATGTTATTGGTGCTTGAATTTCTTAGTTTTTAGGTTTGGTTGTTGAAATAAGCCCTAGAAATTTGTAAGAAAACACTATTCATGCCTGCACATATGGGCATAAAAATGTTGATGTGTGAAAATCAGGTACTGAACCTTGAACATCAGCTCAGGGCCAGGATTGTTGGTATTGTATGGCACTGTTCCGATTAGTGTAACTAATAAGTGGTAATGCACAATGTGGTGTATGGACAGTGAGCAGCGTATGTGAGCATGGCAGATTTCCTTTTTTCTTTATTTCCTTCTGATCTCATATAGAAGAGAAATAGTGAAATTAAATAACTTATTATTAACTACATTTTAACTCATGATTTGGAAGTAATTTTACATCAGCAACAACCCACAACAATGTTACGAATAATGTATCGGACTTGGTACTGGATTGAGTTTTAGTATGATGTTATACTAGTATAGGTTAATATCAGGTACCGTTTTGGGTAATTTTTTAAATTTATGAAATAGTGTTTAATTTTTTAAAAATTACAAAATAGTTCATTGTCACAATTGTACTATATATTTTTAACCTTATCTCCAAAAATTATAATAATAAATAATAATCACAATTTTAATTTAATTTATAAAATTTAATTTAATAATTATTAATAAATCTAATTAAATTTAAAATATATATTTAAAATATATAAATTTCAAATAAAATTTGATTTAATAATTAAAAATATATAAAATAAATATTAGTTTTTAAATAATAATTTTTAAATTATTTATTTAAAAAATATTTTTATTAATAATTCATTAATAAATATTATATAAAATATTAAAATAATTAAAAATAATTTATTTTTAAGTTTATTTAATTTATAATTATTATTAGTAATAAAAATATTTATTATTATTTTAAAAACAAAAATTAAAATTTCATAATAATTATAAAAGTTGAAGTAAATAAAATAACTAATTAAAAAAACTTTGAAAAAAAGGGGGAAGGAGAAAGGGAGGGAGATTTTAAAATTATTGCAAAAAAGCCCCCATATTTTTAAAAATTTTCGGTATGAGTCAATATTTGACCGATATTTTGAATACCGACCGGTACCATCCGAAACGGGTCAATACCGACCGGTATTTAAATCTGATATAACTGATCCCTTTGTTTCATACCGGTTTTGATCCGGTACCGGCCGAATAAGAAACGTATTTATATCTTTGCCCACAACCCAAGTTTTGAGGATGTCTAAAAATAGACAGCCTTATTTTTAATTAATTAATAGAGAGATTGTTTCAGAAAAATTAGTAACAATTCTCGTAACCTCAATTTTATAAATTAGATATGATTATTATCATTAAATTATACAACCAAGAGTGTCTTGATTGAACAGTTAGAAATATGAGTCATATAATAAGTCATACCATATTGTGTAAATTATTCAGATAATGAACAAAATATTAAATATACCTTTCATTTTAAAATACTAAATATAACAACTTATAAAAATATAAACTTATATTGCCTAATTTGTGATAGAATTTAATCATCACCTTCTAAAAAATTCAAATATTTTATAAGGATATTAGAAATAATGATAAAATTTAGAAAATATCAAACCAGAAAGTTAATTTTCAAAAAATTTCAAAGCTTGAAAGTATAAAAAATTATAAGAAGTAAAAAACAAGTCTTAATGCCGTCAAATTACAATGTTATATTTTATCACTAACAATTTTACAGTAGGATACTTTAATATACATTTTTATGAGTCTAAATATGTAATATTAGGAAATAAAGATTAAGAAAAATTTAATAGATTACTAAAAGGTTAGGATATTCACAATAATCCCTGATGATATCAATTTCAGTAACCTGTAAACGAAAGGAAAATCAACCATAAAAGTACACAATTATGAATTTGCATGTCTATCTCCATCCACAACCGTATTCAAATGGGTCTTTTGGAGACCATTTATCCACATTCACATTCAATTTCACAACATGATTTTTGAAATGTTAAAAGTCTCCAAAAATATAGAAAACCAAACAAGAAGGCCAACAATAGCATTGCTAAGCTCTCATCAACACTAACTGATCTTCAAATCCTTCCAGTTAGCGGTTCGCATAATTCTGATTTATTCAACATATCTTGACATAGTAAAAAAAATTGTAATGTTTTTTGGAACAAAACCGCATAGGCTGACTCATTTGGTAACAAAATCAGGAAGATTAGAGGCAACTATTGAATCTGGAAATAGCAAAACAGATCATTGTATCTTCCTGTCACTTCAGCTGCGGAAATAGTCTTGGTGCAACCTATATTACAATCACTTATGGAAATGTAAGTGTGATATGGCAAAAGCGAGCGTGTCAACTGCAAATTTAAAAAATAATACTCACACATTTGTCAATGCAAAGCCAGTAATCAAAATATTGGCCGGTGCAGTGCTTATGACCAGTGTCATCATCTTGGATCCTCTTCACACATGCCTGGGGACCAAGTTAATTTAATGGAAAAACATAAATAGAATGTCATTACTGTTTTGATTCTGCAATATTTAGCTTCATTAATTACTCTAAATTCTTTCATTTCCATGTAAAGATCATTTCCTTCACCAGTCAGTTCACCTACTCCGCCAGTATTATGTGTTGCAACATATCATGTGCAAAATACCAAGAAGTAACAAAGTTCACAAACATTAAAACGCTGTTGTATCTAAACTATGGATAAAGGAGTTCAGTTTCTTAATCTCTACCTGATATTCAAGCAATGGTTTCACACACTTAGGCTTGCAACCCTCTTCCAAGTATTTCTTCTGATCAACAGGCTCATCATCCGCCCTAAATTCAGTATCAAGAATGTCTACATTAACAGACATGCCAAAGAATAGAAAAGTAGAAAAAAAAGGAAGGAAAAGGAACAAGTACGTAAACAAATGAATTTAATAGGCATATGATGGGGCAACAAGATTTTAATTAATCTATAACTTCTTAATCAAATTGATGCTACAATGGTATGCCTACATTAATACAGAATACGACAAAGAATTGAAAAATAGAAGAAAAGGAAGGAAATGGCGTAAGTACAATCACACAATAAACGTATGAATTTAATAGGCATACAATGTTGCAACAAGATTTTAGTTAATTTGTAACTTTTTAATCACTTCTTGTAGGTCATTTAAAAACAGCCTCTCTATTAGTTAGGGATAAGGCGGTGTACACTGGACCCCCCCAGATCCTGCGTTTAACGGGATTTTTGACTAGGCCGTTGTTGTTGTTGTTGTCTATAACTTCTCAATCACATTAATGCTACAACATTCTGCAGCATTAGAAGGGCAGGACGCTGGCTTCATTAAGGCCTAGTAGCTATTCGATTACCAAAGCATTACATTTAAAAGCTCAACCATCAAAATTGGGTAGGCGTAAATTCACGGGAAAGCTTTTACGAGCAGCTAAGATCAGTCTAGTACATGTCGTGAAAATTTTCCAAAATAAAATCTTCTTAAATAATATAGTTGAGAATAATCTGACAACAAGAAAGCATACAACAATGCTGCGTTACTGTATACCTACGTCAACAATGTTTTGCAATAATTGTTCAATTGTTAGCATTAATTTTACAGGCATTGGATTTCTATAGAACAACTAGTCAAAGATGTGTGCATAAATTGGATTAGAAGAAAAAAACTCAAAATAGTTATTCTTTCCTACAACAGGCTACTACTTTCCATATCACAAACTAAGAACAAAATGCATAGTTATTACACTAATAACAAGAAGAAATCCTCTTACATGGAAATGTAAGACGAGAGATCGCCGTTTCACCTGAAAAATGTAACAAAAACAACAGTTAACTAAGAAAGATTTCCAAGAGTAAGCTGCCATAAAGAAAAAAAAGTCCAATTAAACAATACACAATAGCAATAACCACAAAACTTCTGAGATCATAAGTAATGAAGAAATCAATCGATCTACTCTAACCTGGAGATTCAATGACGGGATTCTGATCGGAGGTCGAGTCGTTGTTAACGGAGATAGCGAGAAAGGGAGACGCGGATCGGAACAGTCTGGAACCTTTTAAACCATATGCTAGATGAAGGAATATCCAACGCAGCGTTTTGTTGACTGGTGAAGAACGCTGCGTTTTGTTGACTAATAAAGAATCTAAAACGCAGCGTTTTGTTGTCTGATTAAAGAATTCAAAACTCAGCGTTTTGAGTTTGAATGAATACCCAGAACTTGTCCGTGTATGGTGCCATTTTGAACGAAAGGAGTAGTCTCACCAGTGCACCGTCGCGACTCCTCCCAACCTTAGACGGCGCGTGATTAGTTGCTTCTTTGTTTTTCAAGAGAAGGTGCCGGAGAACGCCGGAGCGGTGGGAGCTTCAAAGCAGTAGTTGTCGTCTCTCAAAAAACCCTAAAAAAATGGAAGGCGGTAGTAATAATAGTGGTAGTGGGATGTTACCACGCTCTAATCGAAAGCGCTCTCGCATTCAAGAATTTGAAGGGGAAGATGATTACGACTCTGAAAAAAGCAAACCTACCATGTATCGATTCCAATTTCAATAATCCTTTTCGGATTTTCTTTGTGTGTTTTGTTTTGGGTTATTGGAAATTACAATTATTTTCAATTGGATTTGCAGGCAGAGGAAAGTTAGGTTTCCGAAGGGGAAGAAGGTGAAGACATTGGCCGGAACTAATAGTGATGTACCTGTACCGAGCTCAACTCTTCTTCCAGACACCAATGATGATGCAAAATCCGATCCTCGGCTTGCTGCTACTGAGCGTGCCAAGCATCGTACCCAATTTACTACTCAACTCTTTAGTGATGACCTCAATGATATGTCTGCCGCTGAAGTTACTAATTATGAGGTTCTTTTTTCTTTCAAGATTTCTTTAGTTTCTTTTCTCAAACTAATTTCAAGCTCAAGTTACTAAATGGGAATCGTTTTTGGCAGGATAATGAGAATTTTGTTGAAGATGGGATTCAGATAGAACCTTTCAATCTTGACAAAGAGAGGGAAGAAGGCTATTTTGATGCAGAGGGTAATTTTGTTGAGTATATCAGGGAAAATGAAACTAAGGTAACTCTTTCTGCATTTAAATACACGGTTTTGTCAAAATATAGACGAAGAAAATTTATCCAGTAATTTATTCTTCTAGGATCCATGGTTAGATAGTGTCGAGGTTGATCCAAGATTTGCTGATAAAAGCTTTGAAGCAGCAGCCAATGAAGATGATGATGGCCTTGAACTTTCTTCTGACGATATTGGAACAATGAAGAGGCGAATTGCGGATGTGCTTGTGCAGGGAGAAACGGTATTGATCTGATTATCTTTCCATTTTGGTTTGATTTCAGAGTGGTTGCATGCTTTATAATCAAAAAAAATTATTGGTATTGTTGCAACCTTCAATAGTCGGCGAACGTACAGGGCTTCCATCTGTAACGTTTTAACTTTCATAAGTTTGAGTTTCTTAGTAGTGTTCTTATATCCTTTATTTTAGTTCAAT
The DNA here is from genome assembly GCA_025629825.1 of Erythroxylum guanchezii. NCBI lineage: Eukaryota > Viridiplantae > Streptophyta > Magnoliopsida > Malpighiales > Erythroxylaceae > Erythroxylum > Erythroxylum guanchezii. The sequence goes on from JAOTAX010000197.1 coordinate 1,838,453, forward strand.
GATTATAAGATGTAGTGAAACTGTGCATAGAAAAGTGAAGGAAAAGAAAAGTTGCTAGCAGAGGATGAACTTCAGCTTAGGGTTTAGGTTACTCATGTGATTTGATAATCGTGGGAAAGAAGGTTATGATGATCTGACTCTCATGTAACATCTTGACAGGATGATCTAACAACAATGCCATAGGTTTATAAGGACTTCTATTTTCGATATGAAATTTGACTTTCACCCTCTCATGTGAGATATCAAAATCTCCTCTTCTTGAATCCTTGATATCCTCTTCAAGGCCTAATTTGCAATCTAGAATCTTTCATTTTTTTATGTGGAACCTAAGTAGAAACTTCTTTGGAGTTGTTCACTGTTTACAGTCTTGTCATTGGTGCCACTCTTCGCCCTCGTCATTTTGACCCAATATCATAATAACAAAAGGTTGCTCTAATACTATTTGTAACAACCAGTGTAATAAATCTCGTACCGTACCGGCCGAAAAACGGTATAAAATGGGATGTTTTAGTACTGAGTCCAAATACCGGCTTGTATCGGCCCGGTATCGTCGGTATTTGAAATACCGGACATATACTGACTGGTACCGGAAATTTTAAAAAAACCAGGAGCATTTTTGCAAACAATGAAATTTTTTTATAAACCACCCCGCCAACCCGACTCTGCTACCTTCTCCTTCCTCTTTTTTTGTTTTCTCTCACTCTCGCTCTCTCTCTTCTTCACCATCATCATCTTTGTGTATTATTATTAATATAATATTTAAATTCATATAGTAAGTAATTGTTATATTTTTTCTACAAATAGTAATTAAAAATATGTTAAAATGAAAATAAAAACGCCTCAAATTTTTGTATTTTTTTAAAAAATTGTTAATATAAATATAACAATATTTTGTTATTAATAACAATTACATATTAAGATAAAAAATATTTTTTATTATTGAAAATTAAATATTAAGATAGAAATTATATTTTATTATTGATAATAATTATTCTTTTTTTTTTATATTTTGATATAATTATTATTTATTATATGATAAAATTGTAATATTTTAAATACTCTGTATTGTTCTTAATTTTATATTTCTATGATGATAAAATAATCTTTTTCATATTAATTGTGGTTATTATTTATATGTGGAATATGTAAAAATAATATTAAGAAAAATAAATAAATAAATTGTTGTTATTTTAAATTTCTATTATTATGATTTTTTGAGACAATGTTGGTTTTAATTATACAGTACAATATTCAAGGATTATTTTGCAATTTTTTTAAAAATTTAGAGACTATTTTATAAATTTAAAAAATTGCCTGAAACGGTACCGGGTATCGCCGTACTAGAATCCAATCCGATACCAGGTCCGGTATGGTATTTGTAACATTAGTAACGACCCAAGTAAAAAATGAGCTAATGAAAACTTTAATTTGGGTTTAAGAGTCGATTAATAATTTTTTTTCATAGGTTTTATAAAAGTTTTCACTTGCCCTATCTTTTCAGTTGTAAGATTTGATACCCACCTCTTATCTGAAATGTCACATATCTCCTCCTTAGACCTTAGAGTGTTAAAGCCATGGCAAGGATAATGGAAGGATTTAGAAGAATGCTCAATTAAATTTTTGGCTTCATTGTAGCTGTATCATATCATGAAAACAATGCAAATGATATGACCTGTGGCATGCGCATGACTGCTCCATGTTTTTGGTTCGTGTGCATGCAGAAGTTTTTTTTTGCTAATGGTGGATTTTCTTCTTTTTTTCCTTAAAGGTTTTACAAGCATTAAGAAGGTTAAAGGGCAGCACAAACAATAAAAAGGAGAAAATGTCAGCTGAGACACAGCTTTTATTTGATCAACTAACTGAAGATTCCAACAAGTTGTTGGATCATGGTGAATACAGTTAAGTTTGTTCTTTGGTTTACTCTTCCACTGAATGAGAAGCTTTAGAAATTTGTCCTTGTATACTTATTCAAGCTCGAATTTTCCATTATTTATCTTCATATTCTTTATCACAGGTGTTTCTTTTCTCCAACTACACCACATTTTCTTTGTTTTGTCATGAATTAGTACTCATCAGTTTCATATTTACCTTGTAGACGTTTATCATGAAAAGAAAGAGGTCTTTCAGCGTGAGGCAGGTTCGTATGATGTGTCATAACTTTTCTACTTCATCTAGTTTTCTGCTAGAGGGGACATTAGTATGATTCCAAGGTATTCCCCCCATTTTTGACTAGAGGTTATGGGTTCAAGTGTATGAAACTTTTGTACATTTATACATCTGCAGATACTGCAGTGTGGGGACCTAAAAACTAAGGCCCCTTATGGTATTTTGTTGCTTCTGTTGTTCTTGTTCCAGTGAATGGAACTATCTTTGGGACTTATACCCTGTCATTATCGACTTATACGTTGTCATTATCCAATATTCTTGATTACATCCCGTATGTGTTACATTTCTGTTGTGATCCTTTATTTACAGGAACATAGTTTGTTCATTCATAGCGGACCTGTCTAACCAATATGGGATCTTTCTCAGCATTGTAATTTCTTCTGAAATAATTGTAGCTCCTGCACTTGCTACATTTGTTTTATTGCACTCGGTCATGTGCCTGGCACAACCCTAGTATTTGGACTATGGATCATTTATTTCTCAATTACAATGTCAGACATCTAATTTTTGTGGCCTTTGGGCAATTGGACCAGGAATTACTAATTCAATATTGAATTGATTTACTTGTACATAATGAACTTTTTAAAAAATCTCTACAGAAGGATATGAAAGGTTAGCTCTAGCTAGAGGCAAAGGAGCATCTGCAGTTACTACTGACGGAGCTTCAGGAACAGAAACTGGAGCATCATCTTCAATAGTCTCTACCTCTGTTGTAGAAGCTTCCGGCCCAAGTGTTGCTGCTGCAGAAAGCTTGAGTGGTGCTACTGATTTATTTGACATGTTTGCCGAGGATGATGATAATCCTGCTTCTAAGCTATCCACTGAGAGTAATAATTTGGTTGCCGTTACTAATTCTAATGTGACTGGTCAGACTTTGTCAAATGGTGTAACCTCTGTTTCTGAGAGTAAGTATCTCTGATTTTCCTAGGGATGTTTCAGGAATTTCACCTGCAGAATGTTTATTTACTCTTTAGAAAATGTTTAGTCAGACGCAAATGGTTTGGATTTTCTTGCTTATGCTGTTTCACCTTATATATTTTCTTTTACTCATATGTAGGTACATCTTCCCAGGATAGTTTCGTATATGATGAGAATTCTGGGTACTCTCTTTGACTATCAATTAAATTTTTGTGGATGGCCTTATACCTGTTTGAATGTTATGAGTAAAACAAGATGATACTCTGCAGTATTCTTTAGCTGGTTTCTAGTGAACACTCATCATGATTTTTTCTAAGCAATACTGTTATCTTCTGCCAAACATTTTATTGAATGTAAAGCACAACATGCATAGTTAGCTTGTCTCTTGGTTCTTTCTTAAGTTTATGAAAACAGGGACTTAGTGCCGTTCGTGATTTATAACATTATGCATGATTTTGTTACAGGCAAATTTGTTTTGTTGAACTAATATTTTGCAGCCATATATTCAAGTTATAATGCTTCCTTGAAAATGTGGCTTCTTTGATGGCTATACGACTTTGTGTGAATTCCCAAATAAGCATTTCTTTAATGGGCTGGTTACCTTACTCAAGCTGGTTCCCATTTATGGATCACGATCATTGTTGTCCTCATGATTACCCTTTTTCTTAAATCATTGTTCTTTCCCAATGTATTTTAACTTTTTCAATACATTCAGGTACTATTACAGCAGCAGCTTGGGCTACTATTATGATCCATCAACGGGACTGTATTGCCATGCAGCATCAGGGCAATGGTAAGGAACTCAATAGTTATGTTCTTTGTACTATGTTTTATCAACGTGTATAACTCCTGATGGGTTTCGGATTAAATTTCTGAGTTGGGAGAAGCTACAAGTCTCACAATTTGGTTAGTTTAAGAGTTTTTTATTTATAAAATTTTGTGAAGAACTTCAAACACGGTAAAGATTTGATGTACTGCCTGCTTAGGGACACTGAATCAGAAATATCTCTCCTTCATGTTTCCAATTCTGCTAGTGAAAGCAGTTGGATACAACCATTTGTTATAATAACATTGATATCAGTTCGTCGGAGTATTTGTTATGGGTTCTCATCACCTTTCGCCTTAGTTCTGCCTCATCCCCAGCTTGCGTGTGCCTGATAGGTCTACTGGTTAATTATTGACGTGAATTTTGTCGGATAGCTTGTTAATCTTGGCAGTGGATTTGATGTACTACCTGTTTAGGGACACTGAATCAGAAATATCTGTCCCTAATGTTTGCCGTTCTGCTGGTGAAAGCAGTTTGATACAACCATTTGTTATAATAAAATTGATATCAGTTTGTCGGAGTATTTGTTACGGACTCCATCTTGAGCGAACCTCCTCCATCTCCCACTAACTCTCGCCTTAATTCTGCCTCATCTGCAGCTTGCACATGCCTGATAGGTCTACTAGTTATACTTGTTAATCTTGAAAGGTCTTGGTTCACACCAATTCTACTTGAATATTTTATGTGACTGCATTGATAGATGCACTTTCCACATTTTTAATGCAGCCATGTATTAGTTTTATCTGCAGCAGAATTTTGTTGCAGAGGTTGACCAAGTTATTTGCGATCCATTTCTTGACAATTTTAGGTACTCATTCAATGAGGAAACTGGCACATACATTGAAATACAGGGGGCTGGTTGATTCATTTTCCCAATTGAGGTGTTTGAACGAACAGGCCAGACGAAGTGTTGTAAATTTTGTACACATTGCTCACTTTTTCTTCCCTTACGTTTTTGTTACTGGAAGTGTAACAGAACAGAGCATGTTGTAGTGTGATAACATCCATTTTACATAAAATTTGTACTAGGCTTACTAAATTAATTTCGGTTTATTTTGGTTCGATAAAAAGGCAATTTTTAGTATACGAAGCT
>JAOTAX010000197.1:1866589-1981133 GCA_025629825.1 Erythroxylum guanchezii
TTACAGTAGCCTTCACCACATTGTAAAAACACTAGTTCCACATTGCCCACCTCAATGGAACATGAAAGACGAATTTTTCCAACAGCTGAACCAGGTGAAGAAGGATCAAGAAGTTCAAAAACTTCACTGTCAGATTCTGCATCCTGAAAGAATTATAATATTTCACGAGGACAAATCAGGGAATATATTAAAAGAACCCGAGAAAAAGAAATTAATAATATCATGTAAACTGAATCAGTTTGATTATATTCAAACAAAGAGTCGAAGATACACAGATTGTAGTTAGAAAGAAGAGAACAAGGCACAAAAGATCATGGAGTTACATGAGAGAAATCCATATGATGTCAGGGGAGAGATGTTAGAAATTTTATATACATAAAATCATTGTATGATATTATGGATGGTGAAACGTATGCATTGAAAAGTTGCCAATTGAGACACCTTCCTTATTCCCAACTTCCAGAGTAAATGTAAACTACTGCCAACTGAGAAATTTAAGCAAGTAAAGAATAGACGAATAGAAAATAATATATCCATCTATAAAGATACATAATTCCCCATATTGCATCTCATAACTTGTCTTTATGCATCTTAAAGTCACATACAAGCCAAAGTACTAATTTATATTTCTTTGATTCAGAAAGAAAAAAACAAAAAAAAAACACATACAGCGTATCAACCAAAAGAAGTATATGCACAATTTGCAAAAAAGGCACTTTAAATTGTATCTAATTCCACACTAAAACATACCTTTGGCTTAGTTTGTTTCCAGAAAAATGTTTTACTTACAAATTGCTATATTCAAAAGCTTTCCAACAGCCCAAAATACTGACCAACCAGTCCCCAAACAACCAGGAAAAGTATTAAGTTTACATGTAAATATTATGTCATCACAAGCATATATCTAGTTTTGGAAAACAAATGCAATAAACTTGTCATTTTAAAAACAAAACATATGAAAGGCCAAATTTAAGATTTGTCTGTCAGAAATGCATGTCTGTGGCCGTAAATGCCAATGTAAAAACTTTTTCCTAAAAGCACATCATTTTCTAATGTCCGTAAATTGTGCAACAATGGCCTTCATGTATAATAGACTTAATTTTTTCTGCAGCCACTCTCCTGGTGGTGTATAATCTTCAAGCAATGACAGAAGTTTGAAAAATGCAAGGAACTTCTTTAGTTGATTCTAGAATAATGCAATCTCTATATGAGATGACTTTTTCCCACATATTTCATTAAAAATTTATCAAATTTTCAGCCATTTGTAGTATCCAAAGTGTTCAAGACCCAACATAAGTCATGTATGCAACACAGAAATGGCAACTAAAATGAAGAAGTAAGTCAAAAATTAGGTCACTTACCCGTGTTAGAAATTCAAGTAAATCAACCTCACAAAAGCCTACTAGGTTGTTCTTTGATAGTCTATTTGTCTGCATGAGATAAGATCCAATATAAAAGAATAACTAAAGCAATAAATAAATAAAAATAGTAGTGAGACTGAATAGTTAAACATGATTCATCAATGCAATGAAAACAAAACTCAAATTTTGTTGCTAAATGTAAAAGTAAACAAGTTAGGCAACATCATAATAGCTCAATCAATTTACTTTAACTAACAGCTAAAACTCATTTTAGGATATTTTTAGAACTTTGCTTCTAAAGTGGAAATTATTCCTTGGGCCTTTATATTAAAGAGAAAGATCTAGCCCTTTTTAGTTGTTGTAGATTTAGGCTCCAATGCTCCTTTAATTTCATGTATTGTTTTTTAAAACTGCAATTAGTCCACACGATAAGGGGAATGATGTAATCCTATTTGGCTGTATACTATGGATGTAAGCTTTTACAGCCAAATCTGTGCCAAGTTACTCTTTATTGCTTTACCCTTTCTCATTTCATACATTATAACATGGTTTCAGGGTTGAGTTACAAACCTCATTCCCTGAGCCTAAGAGCCTACCCTAAGAGCCTGGTAGCAATTTCTTTGCCCATATTATTTCTTGCCAACAATTCTTTTTTCACAAAGCTGAGCTTGATTTATTTTCCATCTAGACTCGTGTACACCTTCATGGTCGAGGATTAGGTAACAGTTTATTTGATCAGAAATGTGTTTCTACACAAATCAGGTACTGGAATTGGTGATATGTATCAGTCAAAATGGTCAAAGAAAATAACTATTAACTTGTCACTGTTTCTATGACCAATAATTTGGCCTTTCAGATACTTACTAGTGCACAACTATAACAGTATTTTCTTAATGAGTGCAAACAATATTGATTAGCAATAAGGCCACTTCAGTGCAAGTAATACAATAAAAAAATGCTAAGTGACTCCAGCAATAAGGACATTTGCTCCAGAAAAAGCATAGGAGTCTTTAGAAGGTATGTAAAACTACAGTAAACATGCAATCAAAAAAATGCTAAGTGACTCCAACGATAAGGATATTTGCTCCAGAAAAAGTATAGAAGTCTTTAGCAGGTATGTAAAACTACAGTAAACCTTTTGTATAAAAAACTTATTTATGAGCTAGGGCAGAGACCCAAAATTAAAGTAGGTTACATAGGATCTAAAAATAAAACTTTAGATTGAGTCAAAATGGACTCCACAAAAGAATAAGGGGAATTTCATAGCATGGTCTTAGACTTATAGTTCACCTCAACCACAGAGATCCTAGCAACATGAGGCCCATTTCTTTCCAAAAGAAGTTTCTTTTCCTGCATGAGATTTCAGCATTAATAGATACAATCGAGTAATCTAAATAACATATAAGCTGATCATCACTATAGAAAGATATGTGCAGATAAGCAGAAGTGATCATATTACTATTAATTGTTAATTGAGACACTAAAAACATATGCTACATTAAATATCAAGTTTGAAACAGCTGAAACTAGAACAAACATAGGAAATTAAAAAAAAAAATCAAAGTTGTAGGATATTTGGTATACATTACTTAGTCTTAAGACAATATAATATACGTCTACAATGGGCCAACAACAGGAAACCACTAAAGATTCTGAAATGATAGCATGTCTATTTCATTTAAAAATTTATTTAATAAGCAAAATATTCACTTGAAGAAAAGTAAATAAATAATTTCAGCAACTAATCATCATCCAAGGTACTCACCGAATTCCAAATAGGTTTGTCTGTTCTGCAGCACAATGAAAATGAAATCAACATTTCTCCAGTTGAGACCGACATCAGTGCATAATATCGAAAAAGGATTAGGATGTGAAATAATGTATTTCAATTATGAACATTGTGCACAGAGTCTAAATGCACTGGCCGTAAGACAAAATTAATTTCAGACAATTATGTCATGATCACAGAGCCTCTGCACTTCATCATCACCAGAGCAATCTGAATTCAAATTAAATCCATGGATGTTGCATTATTGGAGTATAATAATCTTTTTGGAAGTGCCATGTTGATGGATTTTGCTTAAATCTAGAGGCCTCTTTGGTAATAGAGAAAGGGTCAGTAGTAGTAACTAAATGATTCCATCTTCTTACAAGAATCGTGATGTTTGCCAATGAGGTCATTGTTGTCGAACAATTGACAAGTCACAAAAATATTTAGGAAAATCAGGAGGAGATCGGGCATGTAGAATGAACAGCCTTAGTCTCAACTTTTCACATAAACAAGCAGACTTATGAAACATGGGAATGGATTTATCCCGAGAAACAGTTAAGCTGGTCTGTTAAGTCACAAAGTTTAACAAACTAGGGAATGGTCAACTAGATCATGAAAGGGGGTGATTAGAATGTGCTTACATTTTGTCATTCAAAGATGGAAACACTGGGTCAGATCTTTTGGAAGAATGAGCTAAACGATCACCAAAGTTTTGGTTGAGTTAATTCTATTACATGACGAATCAATGAGCAGCTTAATATTGATCCATGTACGTCTGATGCATTTGAACTAGATGATAGTTCTACATATAATTAAATGGTCCATATAAATTATGGGAGGGGAATTATATATGGTGCAATCTTATGATGCGAGAAAAAGCATCCTAAAGAGTATCACTTCTATAGACCAATAGAATGTCTCAACCGCAATTGAAAGAACTTCAACTGTTGCCTGTTTTGTGTGGGAAGTTTCGTAAGTACAAATTCCTCCGTACAAGCTCGAAACTCTCCTAGTACGGGCAGCACTGTCCATAAATGCACCTTTTATTCCATATACTCTTAAGACTACTATTAACTAATTTTTCAATTATTCTACCAGTTATGAAATGACATTTTTTAAAGCTTTTTGCATTAGCTTTATGTCCAGAATCATGTGCTACTCACAACCGTTCAATCCCAGTTTCTGCAGTCTGGTCTAGACCCATTTTTAGTGGTGCTCTATATTCTTTTTCTTTTCGCTTCATTTTCACGCACGAGAAAGTTTGTCAGAATGGTTTTCTAATTTCCACTAACTAAAAACAACTCCACTTTACATAGTGCCTTTCACATAAAACATTTGTCTACGGTATCGATAAGTGGCTACCCATATATGATCATCATACCCCGCCACTACCACCAGTGTCGTAAATGTGGGGCCAATACTGACAACTCACTATATTACAGGCAACATGTAACAGTCGGTGGTACAGATTTTTTCGTTTTTTCTTTCCGAACACAATGCTTTTTTGGTATTAAATTTCATAAACAAATGAAAAGAAACAACTTTTCAACAACAACAACAAAAATCGTCGTCAAATTAAAGAAGATAAAGGGAAATTAGCTTAACTGATCGGAGACGTCAGTACGAAAGGTCTGCTCCCCAAAAGAAACGCAAGCAAGCCACTTGTCCTTAAATCTCATCTCCGCCTGAAACCAACAGAAATCAAAAAACTCTCAGCATCCTAATACACCTTGCAAAAATCAAAGAAAAAAGCAGTTCAGTACGACTGTAGACAAAACATACAGAGATGAGAGTGAGGAGAGCGATTCCGGCGAAATCATCAGCCGACGAGAGGTTGTGATGAAAAGTTGATGCGCCGCTACGGGATGAGCGGCGGAGATGATGGCGATCGCGGTACTTATGGAGCTTCTGCCTCACTCGTGAGAGGCGAGAGCTTTGGTTCCCGAGTTGAGCTTCTTCTTCTGGAGCTTCTCTAGAACTTCCGTGACCCATTCTCTCCCGATGATAGCGAGGTGTAGCTTAGTCGTAAATTAAGGCCCCAACGAGAGTGTTTTAATTTTCGGTTTATATATACGACGAAGGAAACAGTCAGAGTCGGACCATTCTTCTCTGCGTGTTTTTGCCATTCTCATCGCGGAAAATGAAATATGCGTCAAAGTTGACCTGTCCCACAATTACTGATCTCTTACCACTTATTAACGTACACGTGTAAAATTGAAAATTACCAAGAGATTAGATATTTTGAAACATCCAATGATTAGTATCCAAATTTTATATGTTTTTAATTAATTAATTAACCTTTTGTAATTTTACTTTATATTTTATTGGTTCAGCTTAAAAAAGGGAATTCGTAACATAATAAATGACTAGTTGATCTTGAAACGTTTAATTTGGTTCGGTTTTTAATTTTTTGGTTCGATTTACTTTAATAGCTTTTGTTGCTAAAAATCAATATATTTCTTAATTAATAGGTAAATTTTTGTAAATTAATAAATTCATATAAATTAAAATAAATCAATTAATTTGTATTTACTAATTTTTAAAAAATTAAACTTCAAATTCTTTGATAGTAAGAACAATCTCTTTTAATCATATTTATAATTTTAATTTTTAATTTTATTCAATCTTTAATCAGTTTTATTACAATCTAATACTAGTTAAATCTTATAAATATTAAATCTCTTATATTATCGTTTTAACTCATAATCTTGTTTTTAAAACATTAAATAATTTACTTTGTAAATACTATGTTTTACAAAAGTATTTCAAAATATTTTTATCGTTTTATTTTTTCAATAAACAAAATATCCTTTTATTCATAATAATTATTTGAATATAATCTACTAAAAAATTTACATTCACATTCTCGTTAATACTTGTGGAGTTATGGTTACTTATAACCTTAGGCTATGTTTAATTAGGTCGTTATTATTGGAATGAAATTGTAACATCCGAATACCTCTTGAGAAGATATACTGATGTCACACAAGGGCCAAAACATATATAAATCATTCCAAAGCATTACAAAAATTCCGTAAAAGAAACTCAGACAAGCATACGATACATTTCATTACAGGTTGAGTTAATAAACAGAATACCTCATACATGTTGTACTTTTCAAAATACATGCCTTAACTTTTAAATCCATCATGAATTAAGGTTATTACAAACCATATGCAAAAAAATACAAAATATCTTATCATATTAAATACACCTCAATAACAAGCTGAACATTTTTTAAAACAAAACACATCCTTTTTTTGTCATTGTAGTTCTCTTTGACTCAGTTTTAAATTTTCTTATCAAAACCTACACGGAGGCAAGACCACCGTGCTAAGCATAAAGTTTAGTGGGGAAAAACTAAACAAGATATAAAATGATGACTATTTCTAACAGTCGTCTAGCATTCACATGTACTGAATCAAATTATATCATAAGCAATCTTTATTCAAATTAAAAAGTAATCAGACCATTAAAAGCATCATAACATAATATAATTCATCATAACAAAATATTCTTGCGTCAGAGCAAATCATACAAGTATCAGAACAGAATATCGTTACTTCAGAACGTAACTTAAAAGTCTCAGAACAGGATATAATTGTGACAGAACAAAATATAACTTGTATCAGATCAAAACTTAGCTTGTTTCAGAACTGAATATATATCAAAACACAAAAGAGTTAGCTTATTAGTCTTTTTTACAGAAGTGAGTAACGAGAAAATAACAGGGGATACCAATGATTGGCATCAACAGAAACAGTAGATACTTAAGTCTTTGAATCAGAAGACATTGTAGTATCTAAGAACAGGGGATATTGTAGTGTCTAAAAATAGGGGACATCGTAGTGTCAAAGTGTAGAAGACACCAGAGTATCTAAGAACAGGAGCAGCTACAAACCCATCTAGACATGCCTATTTACCAACGACTAGGAATTGGTTATTTTAAAACAAACCATTTCAGATTTCAGAATCACGTGTAAAAGATGTAGTGCTTAACACATGACTTTATTCCATCATGCTCAAATTGAACATGTTCATTCACATTTGATCAAATTTAACATGCCTTAAAAACATAAACATTTACGATAATGCACTAATGAATACATTAAGTAATTACACTTACACGTATTCACACAATTTCCCCATTCAATAACATTCACAACTAACACGTTGCTTATATCCTTTAGATCACATTTGTTTCCATAAGAACATATTTATCCTTTGAATAAATCATATATTCCAACATTAGATACTTTGATATCAAACAACATCTTCCTTAAGTTATTACCTCAATTAACAACTCAAAATTCATTCAACCTTTAATAAATTAATCTAACTGCTAACATCAAACTAGCTTCATTTCCAACCTTAATTAAGTTCATATACTCCATTATAAAATGTCTTAACTTTATGTGGTTTAACAATTGCACAAAACAGAAATTTTCATGTCAAAACCTTGCCCACGATCGTGGGATACCTTTGCACGATTGTGACAGAAGTTAATGCATCTGCCCAGGATCGTGGGATGAGTGCCATGATTGTGGACTACCCAATTTCCTGTGATTTTCCAGGTTTAAACTCCTTCATTCCAAACCCTAAACACCTCATTAAAGTACATTCATTTCACCTCAATTCTACCTTACTTATGCTTCAATTCATCGTCCAATTCATGTCCAAATTCAATTCAAAAACATTCATTAGGCAGCTCACAAATCATAGTCTTTTATGCATCAACACTAAAACAAATTTTGCCATAAAAAACTCACTTTTTCAGCACTCATTTATCATCATCATAACACATATTCTATGCCAATTAAATCATCATATAACTTGTATTAATACATGTTATCAAATTTAGAATTTCCTTATCTATTTAACTTCAAAGTCCAACTCCAAAAAACAAGCCAACTAGTCTTTCAAGCAACAAACACAACTTCAAAATCCAAGTGAAACTAGGATGATCTTAACACCAATAAGACAATAACACAAAAGATGACAAGGTATAACTTCCTTGATACAGCATCTCGATGTGGTAATCAAGCACAACATAAGTCAAATACATAAGAATGAAAGAGCATGGTGTTTCGGTGGTGAATGAACAAGGAGAAGAAGTATGACTAGTAGAAATACTTCTGCCTTAGTTGGATTCATTTGATGCTAGGTGTTACTCTCACAACATGACATATGTCTCTATTGCATGTATCCCATTTGTCTACTCCTCAAGCTACCAAATGTTACAATCTTGCCTGGCCACTTGTCATTTAATCAATGCTGCTAAACGTCATTTAATTATATTACCATTTGTCCCTTATTTACTTATGTCAAATGTCTCTAAATTTATAGGCTTAGTCACCCTAATTTTCACATGCCAACTTGTTTTGTCACTTGACAATTTTCCTAGTCCAAATGGACATTTTAATACATCAATTTTTTAATGGTAAAAATTAATTGCAAGTTACTAATCATAATTTGATGGACTATAAAAAAACATATGCAATTTTCAATCATATCACATATACCTTCATAGACACGTAATATTTCTGCTAGGGTGTAATCTGGGGCCTTACAGAAATAAAAAAATAATACTATTCTATCGTTTGAAAGAAGTGTTTATAATAAAATAAAATAGAATAAAATGGAAGAGAAGAGTTTCACATTACGTCTCATTTTGTTCTGAATAGTAAAAATAAGTTACATCTGTTTTGGGGGATTTAGGATATAATGTAAAATGATAAACAAAATTTCACTATATTACATTAAGAACCCTTCTTCTAAATAATATTTCACTATAGTACAATATGAACCCTTCCATCCCGCCCAAAGAACAATTTTCTAATATTACATTAATTCACATTTCATTCCATTATAAATCATTTTATTCCATTAAAAACCTTACGTTCAATCAAACATAGCCTTAATTTCATTACATTAAAAACTTTACATCTAATCAAACATAGGCTTAACCAGGACTATAACGTCCACTCAATTAGGCATATAAAAAAGTTTAATCCTAAGTTTGGATATTCAAGCCTTACAAAATTTGAGCTTTGTTTTAATCCTACCAATTTCAAAAAAAAAAACTAAACTAGATTGAATATTTGCCAAAATTAGATCTAATCAACCTGAAATTAATGAGTCGTGATGCATTTATGGATTCAATCAAGCTAAACTCCGACTCAAGCTTGGGCTTGGATTCGGATTCCTACGTTACAATAAATCGCCTGCCCACTGGATTGAACTACGAAGGTAGATTATAACATTGCATTATCCAGAATATGTTCTACATTGCATTATTAATTAAATTATTTACAAAATTAATCACGTAATAATTAAACATAAGTAAACAAAATTCATTATCATTCTTAATAAGTAAGTATCAAATACAGATATAAATATTAACTTCTATAATGTTATTATAATGCTTGTATGTCAAACACGTACAACAAGAAATATCTTTCCTATTCTAATTTTTTCCTTTTATTTTTATTCTTATTTTTTAATTCTGATTTCTTTATTAATACTTCCCAAAGTAGACCTCGCTCCAAAAGTCTGAGCTTTAGCCATCAAGATGCACCACTGGTGAAGTGTGTTTTAGAGGTCGGGGATAATTTGCACCCAAAGAGCTCAAATTGATCAAATCAAAGTTTAAACAGCTTAATTTATTTATTTGCAAAAGCACCAATCACTGGTAGTAGTAAGTAGGAGTGAGTTGATATCGTCAATCAATAATCAGATAAATTACCGGAACTTTTCTTTTTGATTTTCTCTTTTGGCTTCATTCTCTGACAAAACAAACCTAAATAGACCGTTTTATCTATTTCTATGGTCTTTTGAGTAGATGGCATCAACCATTTTCACCAGAGCCTTATTGGGTCGCCGCTTGTTTCAATCGTCTTCCTCATTACCACATAAAGCACCAGTCTTTACTTCTATCTTCAAGGTGAGCGGCCAAGTTGCCCTCCTTTAGTCAAGCCCTTTTCTGGGTTTTCTACTTTTCTTGGATAGTTGATTCCTTGTTTGGTTTTTTGTTTTTTTCTTTTCTCGTCTATGTGTCATTTTGTGATCTTATCATTGCTGTTTTGTTGGTTTGGTCCATTTGTTAAACTGGAGAATTCTGGTTAATGGGTTCTGAATCTGGTGATAAGTTTTGGAGTAACAAGTTGATTTTGAAAAATGGATTTTGTTGTTTGGTAAGAGGCTTGCCCTTCAATTAGATGATCACGAACTTTTCTCTTTCGTCAGGTTTGAGTTGCTCGTGTTGAATTTATAGTTAAGTGAAGTTGGGACAGCTTAATAGTCTCATTTCTTGCAGTTATTGACCATTCAGAAACATATTCGTGTATGTTTTCTACTCGTGATTATATTATATAATGGACTTCCATACATTTCGTGAAAGCTAATACGTCAGTTTACATGCGAGGTTCTACAATTTATAGGTCAACTTTAGCAATTTGGAAACTGTGCCACTAGAATGACCAACCTTAACATCTTCTGTCTAATTTTAATTTACTGCTTTTCATGTTGATATTGGAAGAGATCATTTCACTTGCGAGCTTACTCTGTCTGTTCTCCACATAAGACATCTGGTTCGCTTCCTCGAGTCATGGCTTCTTCAGTATTTGGGAGGAAAGTAAGTTTTTCCACAGAATCTTTATCTACCAATGACCCTGTTGTTTCTGTCGATTGGCTTTACACAAATCTCAAGAAGCCTGACATGAAGGTAATTCTTTGCCCTTTAATGATCTTTCAGTTGATCTATTTCTTTCATCTTTCGCTGTTTGAATTTGGTTGCAACCTGAATGACATGCTGATTGTTTCTTATGCACAACATATTGTACCTCCGGAACCTCAAACAAATACAAATAGCAATTTGCAAATTTAGGAGCCTTCCCTTCCAAAACTTGGATAACAAGTTGTTCTTTCCTTGAATCTAGCCTATGCAAAAAAAAGAAGAAGCAAACATTCTGCTCTTCTGATCTTCCATATTCTCTGATAGTATGAGTGAGTGTCAGGCGCGTAGCAGACCATATAAAAGCTTGAGATAACCTATTTTACTGCTTACGCCATCATTTAAAATCTCTGTTATTGTCTGCCATTGCAGAACATCAAGTATTGAGTCCCTGGTCTTTGAGGAATTTATACACTATATATAGATTCATACATCAACTTAAAGTTTTGCAATTCTACAACTGATTGTTCATGCGTAGTTAGAGTTTTCCCCACCATATCCTTGAAGGTCCAATTCAAGGATTCCTCCAACTTCCATAGTTCATGGTCGAACTCTGCGATAGTTCCTTCAATAAATCATCAAGAATCGACTGCTCTAATTCTTATTGATAAGGTAATTACAGAGAACTCACAATAATCTATCAATGCAGAAAGAGAGAGAGAGAGAGAGATAACATGAGAAGGGAGAACTTTATATGTTATTATTCACCTCCACACGAGTAACTGAAGATTATAACAGTTGTTAGTTTAATCAATTACATAGTTACTCAAGTTAGTTTGCATATGCACACAGACTTCCTTTACAAGAATCACTAATTTAAACACATTGTTTAGCTACAACTGCAAAATGCACCGCCTCACTGATCAAAACGGCCCTATCAAATAATAATTAAGAATATGCTCTTACACCATGTTGGAAGTCTAATTTGATGTCATACATCATACTTGGCCTAGATGTATTTGTTTGAGTCATCTCTTTTGCCATTCAGGTGTTGGATGCATCGTGGTACATGCCAGATGAGCAGAGGAATCCAATTCAAGAGTATCAGGTGTAAAACTGGTTTATTGTGTCTTGTAGTTGAAATGTTTATCTAAAGCATCTTGAATTTATATGGTTTAACTTTTCAATTATTTTCCAGGATGAAGCAGATTTGCTCCCTAATTCAGTTTTATGACATATATCTTTATCAATTCATATGTGATTCATTTAAAAGTTATAATTAATCTTTCCTTCTCCTTGTAATAGGTTGCTCACATTCCTGGAGCCCTTTTTTTCGATATTGATGGGATATCAGATCGAAATACAAATGTATGATGCATCGTTGTCACTTGTTTTATTTGCAACAAGTTATTTTTTTTTCACTTCTTGCTTTTTTGTTTGTTAATATTTTAATGAAATGATACGTAACAGTTGCCTCACATGTTACCATCGGAAGAAGCCTTTGCAGCTGCTGTTTCAGCTCTTGGCATTGAAAATAAAGATGGGGTGGTCGTGTATGACGGGAAGGGAATTTTTAGTGCAGCTCGTGTCTGGTGGTAAGTTGGTTACAATTGATTTTTGCTGAATTGAACTTGGATAAGAGATATAGGGAGTTTGGGCAGCTAAGTTTCAACACAGTAGACTGGATGTAGGGTAGATTGTGGCCAGAACAGTTAGGGCTTATAAACCAAACCTCCTTTAATAAAACTAATAAGGCTGCTGTGCCCCTCACGGGGTAGCCTAGCGGTAGAAAGGGGGAGAGGATTGTATAAGGTTGTGGGTTTGAGCCTTAGGAGGAGCAGCCTTTATTTAAGGTGATGTAATCCCCCTGGTGGTGGCCCACCTTTTGGAGTAGGTACTTTTGATACTATCTAGGATCAGACCCGGATTTACCTATCTATGAATCTGAGTGGGTGGCTCATAGGTCCCAGGATAGTCAGGCGAAGCCGGAAACCTGAGTTATCAAAAAAAAAATAATAAAAAAAAATAAAAATAAAAGGCTGCTGTATTTCTTCGGGAAGACCCTATTTATAGTAGTGTAACTAGAAATCCTATCTTAAAATAGGAGGAACAAGTGGTACAAAATATCTTATTTATTATAGATAAATCAAATGATACCGTATTGAAAAGGAAGTCTAACCTAAAAAGAAGAAAAATAAATTATTGGATTAGAATATGCTCCTGCATTATTAGGCCACTTAATTAATTGTTTACTATTCCTGAGAAGGATGTTCCGGGTCTATGGCCATGACAACGTGTGGGTGTTGGATGGAGGCCTGCCAAGATGGAGAGCTTTGGGATATGATGTCGAGTCTAGTGCTTCAAGTGATACTATCTTAAAAGCTAGTGCTGCAAGTGAGGCAATTGCAAAAATATTTCAAGGACAAGCAGTGAGTTCCATTTCTCTATTTAAAAAAATATCTGCCTTTTCTTTTTCCATTAACGAAGAGGTATTAGGATGTCACATGATATTGCAAAATTTAGCAGTTATCAACATCCTTGTTCACTTTATGTGTTCTCTCCTCATCCCTGTGTCTGAATCTTCTTCAGCAGATAGTAATAGTCTACGTGCGTGCAATGCAACGCCTGATATATCTGTTGCCAAGTTGCTGTTTATTCACTTGGATCTATACATCTTATTTGTTGTTTGCTTAATCATAATCTCTCTTAGGTAGTATTTTTCTTAGTTGCGTGGTGAAATTGTGACATTGATATCTGAATA
Source organism: Erythroxylum guanchezii (assembly GCA_025629825.1). Classification (NCBI taxonomy): domain Eukaryota; kingdom Viridiplantae; phylum Streptophyta; class Magnoliopsida; order Malpighiales; family Erythroxylaceae; genus Erythroxylum; species Erythroxylum guanchezii. Next base: position 1,880,155 of record JAOTAX010000197.1, read on the forward strand.
TCTGTTTTAACCTTATGCGATCAGACCATTGATTTTAGTACTGGACCACATGATGCATTAATCTTAATTTTGCAGCACTTTCTAATTTGTAATCCTGTTATCAACAGTTCTGTTCTCATGTTCCTTTACCTCAGGTTGGGCCAATCACATTTAAGACAAAGTTTCAGCCACACCTTGTCTGGACACTAGAGCAGGTTAGCTAGTGGCTTATTGGACTTGTTTCATCTCTGAGATGACCTAGTTATGTCTACAAGTATATTTACATAGTTGGGTTTATTTTGCATCTTTATGTTGAAAAATCATACTACCTGACCATTTAATCAATTCCCACTAGGTTGTTTCCAGTAAACATAAAATGGTTTTTGATATTATATTTTCTGCTATAGAAATAGTGAAGAAATATTTAAATAAAAACATGTTTGAAGAGATATAAAGTATTAAGAAATCGAGAGAAGTCATCAGAAGTGATGATTGAAAGAAGATAAGATGAGGTAGGTGGTCAAACAAAGAAAGAATGGAAATATGTGCTTTATTGAATGAAAAAGGAAAATATATTCACTTAATATAAAGGTAAATATAGAAGGTTCTCATAGTCGGTATAAATTTAAAAACCTAACAAAGTCAACTTTCTGAATGGGAAAAATATGTTATTTGTACCACAAACTCTTTTTGTTTTCTTGGATAATTTTTTTCTAAAATTTCTACCCATCTTTCCACAACTGAACAACCATTATATATTTCCTTTATATTGATTTTTTCCTTAAGTATCAAATACATAATCTAGTGGAGTTATCACATAAGTAAATATTAACGGTTTGGCATCCTGAATTTATAGTTGACTTGGATATAATTGATAGTGCCCAGCTTAATTGTTATTGAGCTGATTTATGGAGTCTTCTTAGAACTTGTTTTCCATTTCTCAAATTGGAATTGATTTTACTTGCTCTCCTGGAATCCTAAGTTTGAATTTTACAAATCAATTCTCTTGCTTATTCTATTAACAAATACTTCTTCCCCCTTGAATGTTAATTGTGAAAGAACATTTTGGATTTTGCATACATCTAAATTTGTGTTAAACTTGATGCCATACCTTCTTAATTGTTTAAACGTGATTATCATATTGATAATATTTTAAATTTGTCAAATTTATAATAAGTATAATTGTGTACTTATCTCCCATATGATAAGGTGATGGATCCTTCCATGATCATTTATGATGCTAATTATTTGAAAAAGAGATGTTTCTCTTATTTTTGTTATTTGAGTACAGTTCGATTTGTATCACGTAGTCTATGACATTTTCCAGGTCAAAAATAATATTGAAAACAGAACTCATCAGCACATAGATGCCCGCTCAAAACCAAGGTAATTTTTGTTCATCATCATGTTTGAGTGATGTAATCATCGTCAGAAGTAAGATTTCATCTGTTTGACATGTCTCCAAAAATCTTTGCCTGCATTTTTGGGATGAACAATTATGAGTGCTATTCGGTTGTATTACATGAAGGGAAAGTGTCTTGCAGGATATATAATTTTATTGGATTCAATCATGTATTGCCACGGTTGAACTTCATTTAATCATTAAAGGGCCATGGGAAATGAAACTCAGTGATTGAACGTACCTAGTAAGGTCAAGTCATGCATATTATCAATGCAAAGGAAATATCAAGGTAGAGGCTGATAATAGAATGTGCTATATTTAATGAGACTGAGATCCCACTAAACTGAGATCCCACTATCATCTCCATGATGGCAGACATCAATTTAAAAGAAAAATCAGGGATAATGGCTTGGTCAGCTATGTTCTTTGACATGAATCTTTTATCAACAAAGTCATAAGGTGCTATGATTTTGTGATGGATCTAACATAACACCAAATATGAAACAGTAAGGAATGTATCCAGCAGCTAAAGATTAAATGGGATGTTTGTTTCATCATATGTGAAGATTGCACGACTTTTAGGGAAGTAGAGGGATGTTGATTGAGGTTTTTTAGATGCATACATTGTAGTTACTAGGTGCATAGGATGCCAAAGAAAGTCAGTCAGTGGATGGGGAAAAATGTTTAAGGCTAGATAGAAACTAAATTGAATGGGAGTCAACGTTCCTAAAACATTTTGGATGATAAGGAACTTAGAATGGGAAAGCACCCATGGACAGAATCCAACCAATTTGTCTCTATGGCTCAATGATGTCTCTATCAAATATTTGTTTTTTTCGTGATTGAATTGTCTGAGGAATATTTATTTGGATATAATTAACAACGTAGTTAGGTTAAAAAGACTTGTCAGATCAAAGTAGACATCTGAATGGAGAAGTTCTTGTTTACATATTTGCTGAATTTGCAGATTGCAAACTGGGAATTGATGACACATTATAACTTCTCTTGTTTGTCTAACTTGAAATTGGAAGCGATGGAGATTTTCATTTCTTGCAGGTTTGACGGTGCTGCTCCAGAACCTCGAAAGGGAATAAGAAGTGGTCATGTACCCGGCAGCAAGTGCATTCCTTTTCCCCAGGTAAAGATCAAATTTGTCTGTTCTTGTTATGGAGCCTTATGCAGTGCTCTGATTCAAGGTTGTAAGAGGCTCACTGTTTTTTTGTTTGGGGAATTCCATTTTTCCTTTTGGATCTTTGTAGATGTTAGATGCTTCACAGACACTCTTACCAGAGGATGAGCTCAAAAAACGATTTGATCAGGAAGGTAGGGACAATAGTGCATTATACTCATTTTTATTTGCATATTCTTTTTGCTATTGTTTCCAATTCCTTTTCTTTTGCTCAATTCATTGGTCATTTCTTGATCAATCAAAATAATTATTTTTCCGTTAAATCACTATATGGCTACTTGGGTTGAAAGCAGGATTATCGCACGTTCAATTTCAATGTAATTGGTATCGTGCATACTGTATACATGTGTCAAATGTTGTTTGTGGGTAGTTGATCACTGGGTAGAGGCTTCAAGACAATTTTATCCATTGATCCTTTCTTCTCTAATAATATTATTGGCCATTCTTTTGTCAATTAGCCTGGATTTCTGATGTGTACATCTTCCATTTCTGAAAAAGGTTGGTTTGCTGCTATATGAAATTGTTGTACATAATGTCGTAGCAGCGTGATATAGTGAAAGAAGTGGAAAGATGAATTAAAAAGAAACTTGATGGTAAGCAGGATAAATGATTGTAGCTGGCGGTAAAATGATATACGTGATAATGCTTTTGTAATTTTTATGTAAAATCATGAGATTCACTGCCTAGCTGGTGTGAAATGCTTTTTCTTATCAATCACTTACAAATCATTTAATTTTGTGCTACATTTTCCAAGTTAACTTCATGTCAATTTGCTGACTTATCGTCATTAAGCAATGAACCATGTGCAGCAAAGACTCATGCTTTTTGATACTGGCTGTAGAATCTGTCCATTGATATAGGACAAGGGTTTCTTTATGCTATATTTTCATTCCAAGTACAAATTTTCTACCTACTTTGGTCAATTTCATCTTTTTTCCATTGATTAGCTTATTGCGGTTGGGAACACGACTAGGTTGGAATTTATACTGATGATCAAAACATTCATGATTTATCCTTTCCGATTTGATTATCATTGACTATGTTACATACAGGTAGGTTAATATTTATTTTGTGTTGTGTTGGAAGTTAGCCTAACCTGATATTCTTCAACAGGCATCTCTTTGGAAAGCCCTGTTGTTGCTTCGTGTGGGACTGGAGTGACTGCTTGCATTCTTGCTCTGGTATCTATCTTTACTTATATTCAGCGTAAATAACTACATACTTTATACCGAGCTTATTTCTAACTGATTTGAAGGTGGGATTCCCATCTTGTAACATGCAAACTAAGCTATACGTATCATTGAATACTGGAAAAAAAAAGAAAGGTCATATGCATGTTTTTGCAGGGTCTTCATCGAATAGGGAAGCCTGACGTTGCAGTCTATGATGGATCGTGGACTGAATGGGGAGCACAGCCAGACACCCCAGTTGAGTCCTCGTGAGTCTGCAATGCAGAGACTTTGGGGTTATGAGGGAAGACTGTATCTTAAACTAGCTGAAACAAGCTGCCATTATTTTCCTTTTTTTTCTTGTGACCTTGAGTTTCTATTCTCAAGTTCTCCCAATCTGAACTCCTTTTACAAGAAAATGTAAGTATATAAACTTCCCCATTCTTGTTTTTCCTTTTTTTAGGTTTGAAAAATAAAGGTGTTTGTTCCATGGACGGAAAACTATTTCACATTTTCACTACCGTTGATTTTGGGTCGAACTGGATCAGCAAAGTGAATTGCCTGAAGTATACTCTTCGTTAAGTGCTTGATTATCGCTTGCAACCTATTTGTGTTGTTATCATACAAGGACACTACTTGAATCACATGAACTCATAGGATGAAATGATTACTGCTTTGTTTCAAGTAAAACTGTACAAATGATCTATCACAATTAGCCCAAGTACATGCCTACTTTCTTCGAGTTCTGTATCATAATACACTGCTTTTTCTAAGTTCTGAGAGTTTGAATATATGATCTTAATCTTCACCAACTAAAAACCTTTTCCTGTACTACTTTTCACTTGTATACCCAAGTAAACAAAGCACCTGTGAAGATTGATACAATTCAAGCATAAGTTATGAACAAGTTGGTCACTAATTTGCCAACCATATATTGAGAAAACCTGCAGTCGATTCTTGTTACTCTTCGGATACACACCAACTGTGACAAAGATATGAACAAATGTACAATCAACCATTGTAATTCTCATAATCTTCTGCTTAAACTTGTAAATATTGCATCTATTACGCTTAAACCTGTAAATATTGCAACTATCTTCCAACCATTTTGCAGATTACGAGCATGAACATCCCCACAAGTTACTCAGCTACCCCATGCTCACTAGCAATACACTACTTTAGTTTGCATTCAGCTAACCTCACTACTATTTGACAAGGATACAAGATGCCAATGCCACTGACATCATATCTTGAACTGTCACAACATCCAACCATCAAAGATCAGTTTTCACTTTGTTGTTGTCGTCGTTGATGATGATTTTGTTGCTGCTGCGGCTGAGTATGGGGCCATGGCATGAATGCCACCGGGGGTCGAGGCTGCTGGGTTCCATAACCTGCAGCTTGATCAACTGGTTTTCCCATGATCATACCTGAAGTTCCAGGAGGATGCTGAGGAGGAACATAATAATATGGCATATCCGCAGGGGAACCCATAACAGGAATACTTGCTTTTGTAACTCCTAGTCCTTCCTCTTTTAACTCATCTCTTGGTATTATATCAACCAAGAAGTCAAAAACATCAGTCCTTGATATGGCAGCTGCAATATCATTCTTTTGTAGCGTCCTCCTTTTGTTTTCTTCAGTATGGATCCATGAGCGTAAAGTTAGCTCCAAGATGAACATTTCACATGCCTTAGCAAATATAACAGGAGCCTCAGCAGAAATCATCCGGACATCTTCATCTGCTTTCATTATCTTTTTGATCCGAGCCAGAGGAAGGCTGTGGTTCTTAAAGTCACCTGTCTGCTCAATTTCTTGCATTTGGTTGCCCCAGAAAATTTGAAGTTGCTGTTGCTGCTGCTGCTGCTGTTGATGATGGAAGTGCTGGGCCTGTTGGTAGGTGATCTGGTGCGGAGAACTGGAGAAAGTAGTAGCAGGCTGAGTCGAGGATGGAACAGTTACCACCGGAGTTCCAGAAGCTAGCATTCCAGCTGTTTGATAAGCAGCAGTACCATACCCCACCTGCCCTGCTCCAGTTACAACCCCCATTACAGGCTGCTGATCTTGCCGCTGCTGTGTTTGTTCTGATTGATCCATCAGTAATCTCAGAAGTTTCTTTTTTCGATTCTAGCTATTCTTTCATCATAGCACTGTCACGAATAGATAAAGAACCAATGATCAGAGACAGTCTTAATCAGAATCCAAAAAGAATCACAATAAGAGGATGAAAAATCTAGAATGCAAGAAAGGTACCTGCTAAAGAGTATTATCTGGTTGTAACATTGCAACTAAAATTATACATCAAAGTTGGTGATGTAAACAAAAAGGAGGAGAAAACATGAAATACCAAGATGAATTGGATTCACTTCTCATTTGGAGAGAGTATGATGGCTAAAACAACATTTTCCAAGGACTTCTTTAAATAAGTTTGTTGTATTCAACTGTTAAACCAGCAGTAGCAGTAATTTCCATTTTCAAGCTTAATTGATATTGAAAAGGTTTTTAATGGAGCTGGTGGATTTTTAACCAGGATTCTCCAACCACATTCTTTTATATTCTTTAACTCAGTACAGCCTCATCCATGATGTACCATCAAGAACATGATTGTTCAGTAGGCTAAAGTTTCACTCCTCTCTGGAAACAGTTAACAGGAATGTTCCCAGTATGAACTTTGACAAGTTAACAAGCCTATGAGAGTCGTAAAGATTGAAAGCAAACTTCCTACCAAACTGGATATAGTGATATTAAATATTAAATCTCTAGACTTTTATCGTCTAGACAAAAGATAACAAATTCACTGTTAAAACACATGATATCCTAATGCAATGCACAAAGAAAGACCCTTAAAGTTACAGCAACAAGATCTCATTCAGAAGCATATTTAGTTCCTTGAGAAACCTGAGCTTCAGAGCACTCTTCCAACAGGATTTAAGGCATAAATTGAAGTTTTGAGTACTTGAAATAAATAGTTCATGAAACTTAGGCTAAAGAGAGTGCCTATTCAAAAGTCAACATCCGTAAACAATGTCTCAGGTCTGCCAATGCAGACAGTTTCCACCGTGAGCCAGTAACCATGCCTATCACAGCCACTCTTCATCCAACCTTCATTTTTCTGTTCTTATCCCCTAATCTTTTAATACAACATAACGCCTATTGCGAACACTGTATCTAAGCAAAATGCTTGAGTTGACTGTTTGATTCATTCAAATTTAGAGCCAATTGTACATAACTCTACTGGTTAAATTAGAGTTACCATTTAATCCATATCAAACTCCTGGCTTCAAAGTAATGCTTTGACGTCAAAAGGGCAAAAACATTGATCACAAAATACTCTCAGTTTTCATACCATCAACCATAAAAATTTTAAATTTCAAACTTACTAACAATATTTATTGCATGGTTCCATTTTAAGAAAATAAAACAATGGGTATTTACCAAAGAAAGGCATACCAATGTCGATAGAAAAATCAGCATTCTCCTACTGTTATCCGTTCTAACCATATGCATAATTTTTGTTCTTGAAACTACTCTCACCTCCTAATCTCAAGTTCATTATAGAATCCTCAACTACTTGCAGATCTTCATCTAGCATAAGATAATACAAAGAAAATAACACAATCAAAAGGACGTATAGAAAACAATATTGGGTAAATCGCTTACACAAGAATTACACAATATCACAAAGCTAAAGACAAGAATGTCAAGAATCTCACATCGGACAAGTGTGGGTGCATTTAATCATTTATAATAGTGTGCAAGCTTCCCCTCTTAAGCTAACTTTTGGGAGTGAGTTAGGTCTTTCAACGTAGTATCAGAGCCCGTTTGTCTCAATGGTTTGGGGAGGTGTCCGATTCTGTCCCTTTGTCCAACATGCCTAACAGCTGTCCAGCTCTACTTTGGGCTGAGAGGGTGTGTCAAGAATCTCACATTGGACAAATATGAGTGCATTCAACCATTTATCATAATGTGCAAACCTCCCCTCTCAAAAAGCTAGCTTATGGGGGTGAGTTAGGCCTTTTAACAAAGAATGTAAAATTACAGGTAAAAGAATTCTCAGAAAGGTCAAAAGTAGCAAGAAAACAATTGCAATGTTGAACACAGAAGCAATCAAAATATGATAGTCAAAAGGCAGGGGAAACAGGGAATGATCTACCTTCTTCCTCAAATTATATGTGAAAAAAGATAAAGATAACTTAAAATTACTTGATGCAGCCTCCATCTACACAACATCTATTGAGACATCAAGCTATGCAGAAAATGTTAGAGTGGATACATACACTCATCGAACCCAGCTCAAGGAAAGGAATTATATAAATGAACCAAAAAAAAAAAAACACAACCAAAGTTTGTCTTCAAAAGTTTGACCACCAAACTCGTTTAGAGTCAATGACTATCAATTCCCACCTTACTTCATGGAAAATACGATAAGAAAACAGTTCTGCTGGGTAGAAAGCTTTCCAGAGAACCAAAAGCAAAGACGAATAAGAATACAAGTGAAGTTTCGTCCTTTATTTCAAAAACAATCAATAAAGTTCAAAACTTTATTATATTTTCATCACCTTTCTCGCCAATCAGATGGGGAAAAAAAGGACGAGACAGCATAAAACCAAAAATTTTCACAAGCCAAGGAAACCCAGAGTTTAAAGCTTGGAACGGAGCTCACCGACTGATCTTTACAGCGAATTACGAACCCAGAGGCGATACAAACCCTAAGAGACAGCTCTTCTGTTCACAGACAGAGAGAGAGCGAGAGAGAGGGTGATGGAAGATTCATATGTCATAGTGTTTGAAGGTGTAGAGAGAAGGAGAGCATCGGAGTGACACGTGTCTGTAAGAGTACTTCTAAATACTTAAGATTCTACGTGTGAGGCGCTGATTAGATGAAGGACAAGGGAAGTCTACACCGATTGTGTGACGGTAATGACAGTGATGGAATAGCAAAATACATGTACATATATATATATATACTTTCGGTTAAAACTTCAACCCCAACCAATAAACTGGATTCACTTCTCATTTGGAGAGACTGTGATGGCTAAAACAACATTTTCCAAGGACTTCTTTAAATAAGTTTGTTGTATTCAACTGTTAATCCACCTGTATCAGTAATTTCCATTTCCAAGCTTAATTGATATTGAAAAGGTTTTAAATGGAGCTGGTGGATTTTTAACTAGGATTCTCCAACCACATTCTTTTATATTCTTTAACTCAGTACAGCCTCATCCATGATGTACCATCAAGAACATGATTGTTCAGTAGGCTAATGTGTCACTCCTCTCTGGAAACAGTTAACAGGAATCACTACAGTAGGCTAAGTTTACATAAATCGCCTGCCCACTGGATTGAACTACAGAGGCAGATTATAACATTGCATTATCCAGAATATGTTCTACTGGGAATCAGACACTGTCGTGGCATATCCAGAATATGTACTGCACTGTCAAGTCTTATGCATTCATCAAATGAACTTTTTTTTTCTTCTCAACATCTTGAATAAGAGTGTACAAAAAATGGAAATGCAATCTTATCTTATTCTTTTCATAATCAGATCTCTGGAGTCATATACACTAGCATTGCCAATGTGATGAGGAGAGCCATCCATCTTTCATCAGATTTAGTTGAACTTGAACCAGCGAGTGAATTTTGAAACCAAGTGAAGAAAACAAAAGACTATAAATGCCTAACTGATTGCCACTAAAAAGTACAAGAAAACATTAAAGAATGTTACAAAATTTATATTCTTATCATGTCAATGAAGGTTCAAACTCCATGTGCCATTTACGGCCCTATCCGAGCAAGGATGTCTCAACCACTGTCCTGCCGAACTTTTCCTGTATATCTTTGGGAGTTTCAATCTGTCAAAATTTAGCAGCAAAGATGTTCAACACAAGTAGGAAGATGACAATATATTTATGTAGAGGATTTGGTTACTTACTGCGTTCAGAGCTTTAAAAAGTGCTTTGACTGTATTATGCTCATTCCTTGAGCCAACCACCTAGCAAAAGTTTGAAACTATGAATGGAAAATCAAAGACTAGGGGAACTACACTAGTGTTTTGGGTTCAGTTTAACAGCACAATACCTTGGATTTTACATTTTTGAAACCAGCTAAATTCAAAATAGTCTGGACAACCCTTCCAGCTTTCATGCCGGTTGTGGTTGAAGCTGGCCAGAGATACACCTAAATAATTTACAGACCCGAATGAGACAAAAGACACATGAATGAGAAAAGGAAAATCATAGAGAAGATATAATACTTTGGTTTTCTTGTAGGTTGTTTGTACGGCATGGGCAATAGTGTGATCCTCGTGCCGTTCTATATAGTGCAGATCCTGAAAGCATTTCTCGTATGCCTGTTTACCAGAGAACAAGTTACATATTAGTGCACTGTTTAGAATAGCATTGAGTTTATACATGATACAAGACTAAAATTGGCGAACAAATACACGACCAGTAAACTTATAGTCTCACGAGACAAGATAACATGCTTAAGCCATTGGACAACGATGAAAAGATCAAAGAAAATGCAAAGGAAGACAGCATTATGCCGCTATAGGCCTTGTGTAATATAATCAACTTCCTACATTATCATTGAAACAAGCTATGGCTCACAATTTAGAAGACGGCAACAAAAAAATGAAGAATGCACCTCGACCCCTGAAACAAATTATGCACGACTTCTGTGTTATTGGTATGGTTTCGATTCATTGTTTCAAACCTTAGCGGCCATATATTTTCTGACTGCAAAGCCAGGTCTAAGAACTTGCGAATATAAAGGACTTAAAACAGAAACTGTGGTACTTATATAGAAGACTTTTGGTGCATTTATCCCACTCTGACTCCACCCCAGCACCCCCCATCTTCAGCCTTCCAAATAAAATCATGGATAATAAAGTTCTAATCCCAACAGAAAATACCTTCTGAAGGGCTATAGGGAATGATGACCCTTTTGCTTTGGCAAAACCAACAACACCTTGATAATTTCCACAGGCTATCAATGCTGAATACCTGAAGTTTCGCCCTCCCTGTATTACGCAATAAGTTTGTTAAGAAAAAGTGGAAGAGTACTCCCAACTTATAAACAACAATATAAACTAATAGGGTTGATACCTTGGTAACTTTTGTAGTTTTATTAACGCCAATCATCTTCACATCAAAACCCTGTCAGCGATGATAAGAATGAGAGTGCGTAATAGTGCATGCGTACTTTAAGGCACGCAACATCCGTTACAGCAACCACCCAAGTTCAGACTTGCTTATTAATTCGTGTTAAATGTAGAAACATTATTGAAGAGAAATTTGAGATGAATCCAGCGCTCATTATGTATAGATACTGATACTAACCCAGAACTGTATGTGAGATATAGTTGTCGGGTTTACATATGCACTGGTCAAAATCTATGTACTATTCGACCGAAAAAGATTCATAAACTTGTTCACAGGCCAGCAATCATATAATCAAATTCACATGGAAAGGAACAAAAGAAATGTGCACCAAGAAGAAGATCACAAGTACTTACTTTCCTGTACATCGGTCTTCTTTTCTTTTCTGTCAATTCATTTCTCTCTTCTGCAAGATCTCTGATTTCCTCCTCCAGGGCCTTGCCCTTCCTTCCAAACGTATGATCCAACTCAGCGAGTTTCTCTTCAAGTTTCTTGTCAATAGCATCAAGCTTTTCTAGCAGCATTTCATCCCTCTCCTTCATGTCATCAAACTCCTCTTCCTCACCATCATCAGGCCCACCACCTTGCATAATTTGCTTTTGTTTCTCAAATCCAGCACCTGCTAGGAGATCAGCATCAGGGGTTGATTGTGCCTGCCAAATAACTCCATAATTTTCTGGGTTATTGGGTTCAGAAGCTTCCTTCCACTTCATCAACCTCATTGCTCTATTTAATTTTTGTTGAAGTAAAAACTTTTCCTTTCCTTGTGCTACTTTTAGTCGATTCATCAACTCGCCGATGACCCTGTACTCAGGCCTAATCCGGAAATGCTTCTCTTCAAACTTGTTGATTCGATTCATCCATTTGTAAGCATCATCAAGAGTCTCTGAGCACCGTTTAAGAAAAAAAGGAACAGAAAATAATACACTCAACAGTTAATAAATCCAAAACATGTATATTCATTTTTCTTTCGTAATCATTTACCAGTTTCAGTAAAATTCTTAAGCAGCTCCTTGTGGCGATTGAACTTCTTCTCAAATTGCTCAGCCTTTCTCTTCAAAGCATCAGATGACCACCTTTCATCGTCGTCGTCACTATCAGAATCCGTGGGTTCCTCATGTTGATTCAACAACTCAGGGCTAATGTTCTTGAGCTTCTCCTTCTCTAACTTATCGATCAATGGGCCAACACCCAAGTAATCCTCCTCGTCCTCAAGATCAATATCCTTGGTATCTTTTCCTGCTCGCTTTCTGGCCTCCCTTTCACGTTGTTTCTCGCGCTCTAGCTCAGCCAAGAGGTCTTGGACTATACGGCCGGAGGGAACGGCGGAGGCGGTGGAGAAGTGGGTGGCTTTTAACGTATGGAAGAATGGACTTGTTTGGAGTGGGGGAAAATGTGGAAAGCTTGAAATTTTCCGGGAAATTTGGGGCTTTCTGAGGGAAGCGAAGAGGAGAAGACGAGACCAAGAAGAATAATTTGGAGGCATTTCGCAGTGTAATGATCTAAAGAAAGCTAACCAAACGCAAAGGATGAGAAGAAGAGGATAAGAGTTCTTAGGGCTTTCCTACATTGCTAAACCCTGATGATGAATAGTATAAATTCAAATATCCCTAATTAAAATGGGATATATTTAATTATTAATATGTTTATTTTAATTTAAAAAATTAATTATTTTATAAAAATTGATTAATTAATTAATAAATTGTTTTTATCAATAAAAATTATTAAATTAAATAAAATCAAATTAATTTTAAATTATAGGTTTAAATTTAAAATTAAGAGAATATTTCAAATTCCTTTCTTATTTTAGAGAAAGCTTATTTTAGTTTGAGAACCTTCGTAACCTCATATTTCACCAAATTAATCCTGAATTTTTAATTCAAATTTAAAGTAAAAAAGACATTACCTTTAATTCAATTTTTTATATACTGTTTTTTCAATTTTAATTCCATTTCACCAAATTATCTTTTTTATTTTCAATAAAAATAAATTTTATTCAATTTTTTTATAATGTTTTTTTTTTCTTTTTCTAAAAAAAAAAGGTGTTACAAAGTTTAAAATCCTAAAACTAACGTTCTTTTTATAAAAAATGGTTAATTTTAGTTTTGTAATATTAATAGAAATAAGAATTACTTCTCTAAAATTATTTTTCACAAAATAACCTTGAATTACTAATCTAAAAAATTTTCAAATTCCTATTTTAAAAACTAATTTTTACAACAACAAAAAAAAACCATCTCCCTAAAAATCAATTTTTATCCAATTAAGCTCAAATCTATTGTCTAAATTCAAATGCTTAAAGATAAATTAATATTACTAATAATAGATATCTTTTTTTATGTTGATATTTATTACTATAACAACAAAAATAATAATATAATAAAAATCTCACAAATACGAAAAATTTCAGCAGTACGTAATCTTATCCTAACTAATAGAAAGATTGTTTTCAAATAACTCACATGAAAAAATAAAATAAAAATATTCAAATATTAAAATAAGATAATAAAATAAGTAATTATCTAAATAATATAATAAAGATAAACAAGGTAAAATGCTAAAATAGAAAATTAGAGCATGTTGACTTTGACAAATTTATGAATTTAGTGATTATTTATTTTTTGTGTAAAAATAGAGATATGTTCTCTTATTAACACAAACCAAGTGGCTTCTTACCTCCCATTGAAACAACACAAATTTCATGCAACAATGGATGGCTGATGGGTTGAGATAAGTGAAATAAGAAAGGAAACAAAAAGATAGAGAAGAAGAGAGAAGAGAAGAAAAAAGTCAGATTTAAAGAAAGTCTTCTCCTTCTTCTTTTTTTTCCAGGGCAGGTTCTCCTCAAAGGTTGGAGTTCAATCCCTTCCTCTTCTTTTTTTTTCAGGGGAAGGTTCTCCTTAAAGGTTGGAGTTCAATCCCCTTCATGAGCATTTCCTTTCCTTGCACAAGACTTGGGTGCATAAGAGTTAGGTAAGATTGTATGATATTATTGTTCATTTTTGTTAATAAAAACTAATAAATTTCTAATTTATCTTATGAATTTTTTATTTTTGTTTGGGATTATTAATTTTCCTTTATAGGAGTAAACAATCTTTAATTAACTTAAAGTAATTTCTCTTTTATAATTACCGTAATACGAGATAAGATTGTTAATTTCTTTTCACTCGTAAAAGAGTAAATATATTTTTGTTGCATTTGATGAACTTTTTATTGATAATTACCGTTATAAAAAATTGTTATTTTTTCCTGCAAGAGTAAATAAATTTCTAATTTATCCGATGTGAATTTTATCGCTTTTTTTGTAATTATGTATATATATATATATATTTGCATAGAAATTGTATGAAAAATGTATTAGTTTACTAAAAAAGAGTAAAAGAGGCACTTGTTATAGTTTGGGCCATTTTAAAATTTTTATTATTTAATATTTATAAAAAGGTTTTGATTCCTAATTCCATAATGCTTATAATTCGTATTAATTATTTTTATACAAAATAAATGTGTCATGTATATTTTATGTTAATTTATTTAAGAGAAAATTAATAAAAAATGTTATAAGACATATTTTAAAAAAAATGTCGAATCATAAAGATTTTTTAAAAATTAGAAATGCATGTCGTTTTAAGAACATACTAATAAAAGCTAACGTATTCAGTTCATAAGACTTGCCATTTTGTAGGGAGTTCGGATCTTCTGTCTAATATTATGGTGTTTTATTTTATCATATGAGTTTCAGTCATTTATTTATATGGGTCCCGCATAAATGAACACAAGATCTGCATAAATAAATGGTCGAAATTCATGAAATAAAATAAGACATCATAATATTAAACAGAGAATTCCGTTCCCTTTACAAGAGTCTACGAGGGATCATAAAGTACGTTACTTTTCCTTTATATTTTTACAAAGAGTTTGTTTCTATTATTTAAATATGTAATCTTATAAAATAAAAAATATAAATATATGTTTCTAAAATTTGACATTTAATATTAAAATTTTCATAATTAATTTTTAATATTAATTTTATTAAAATATTTTGATTTTAAAAAATGATTTCTACGAATATAACTTGGTCTTTCTTGTCAGATCAAATTCTGGATATATATTATATATAATCAGTTGTGAACTCAAAACTCGAAGATGGCTCCAAGCAAGTTCAAAAGAGCAATAGGAGCGGTGAAGGACCAAACCAGCATAGGCCTAGCTAAAGTGAACAACAGCGACTCACTCTCTGATCTGGAGGTAGCCATTGTTAAGGCAACTAGACACGAAGAATATCCAGCGGATGAGAAACACATTCGAGAAATACTGAGTTTAACATCTTATTCTCGTGCCTACGTGAGTGCATGCGTAAGTTTCATCTCCAGACGCCTTAACAAGACCAAGAACTGGACAGTGGCTTTGAAGACACTCATGTTGGTTCAACGCCTCCTCGCCGACGGAGATCCTGCTTACGGGGAAGAGATCTTCTTTGCAACTAGACGAGGGACTCGTCTTCTCAACTTGTCTGATTTTCGTGACACTTCCAGGTCTGATTCTTGGGACTTCTCTGCGTTTGTGCGTACTTATGCACTGTATCTCGATGAGAGGCTCGAGTTCAGGATGCAAAGTCGTCGAGGGAAGCGCTGTGTTCTTGGGTTTGAAGACGATCGTCGGAGTGTTGTTGAAGGAGGAGGAGGAAGAGGAGAGACTAGTAACCATGGAAAGTTTAAACCTACTACTCCAGTTCATGAAATGAGAACTGAACTCGTATTTTCCAGGATGCAACATTTGCTGCAACTACTTGAACGCTTCTTATCCTGTCGTCCCACAGGTTCGTTCTTTTTCTGCAAGTACCCTTCAATCTGCTCTCACTCAGTTTCTCCTTCAATATTCTATTGGATTTTGTTTCTGTCATGTTTTGTTCTGGTGGAACTGAACAGGTGGAGCAAAGTACAACAGAGTCGTGATTGTTGCTCTTTATCCAATAGTGAAAGAGAGTTTTCAGTTGAATTATGACATAAGTCGGATACTTGGTGTATTGGTTGATCGTTTCATGGAGCTACAGATCGCTGAATCTGTTAAGGTTTATGAGATATTCTGTCGTGCTTCAAAGCAACTAGATGAGCTTGATGATTTCTATGGTTGGTGCAAGACTGTTGGGGTTGCTCGCTCTTCGGAGTATCCAGAAGTTGAGAAAATAACACAGAAGAAGCTTGACGTGATGGATGATTTCCTGAGAGAAAAGACTTCGTTAGCACAAAATAAGGCCACCACCATTGTTGAACCTGAGAGTGAAACTGCTGAGGTCCAAGAACCAGAAGTGATTGAAGAAGATATGTACGCGATGAAGGCATTACCACCACCTGAAGATTTCTTCCAGGAGGAAGAGAAGGAAGAGCCCAAGCAGGAGGAACAAAACAAGGGTGGTCCACGAGAGGCTGACTTGTTGAACTTAGGAGAAGATATTTCCTCAGAAGATCAATCAAACAGATTGGCACTGGCATTATTTGATGGAGGTGTACCAGTTGCTCCAAATGGTCCTCCTGCATGGGAAGCATTCAAAGATGAAGGAGATTGGGAAACAGCTTTAGTTCAAACAGCAAGCCATTTATCTAATCAGAAAACAAACCTTCCTGGTGGTTTTGATATGTTAATGCTTGATGGGATGTATCAGCAAGGAACAATGATGCATTCAATGTCTTCTTCAGGTTATGCAGCAAGTGGAAGTGCTAGTAGTGTTGCTTTAGGGTCTGCCGGAAGGCCAGCAATGTTGGCATTGCCGGCACCTCCGACCACCAAAGATGGTGACGCCACAACCACAGGAAATGGAGACCCTTTTGCTGCTTCAGTCGCCATTGCTCCACCACCATATGTGCAAATTTCAGACTTGGAAAAGAAGCAGAAGTTGTTGATGGAGGAGCAACTAATGTGGCAACAATATGCAAGAGATGGGATGCAAGGACAAGTTGGTTTTGCAAAGATACTTCAACAAAATCCTTATCATATGGGAGGAGGATATAGACAAGGTTATTATTGATGATTTGGACTAGGTAAATTCTTTAATTTCTTATGGTTTAGTTCCAAACACTTAATTTGTATAAAGTAAAAAAGAAGAAAAAAGAAAATTTGTGTCCTTCCATTCATATTCCTACTTCTAATATCTTCTTACATTCTTTGGTCTCATCATTTCATGATTTTTCTAATTGCAAGCTCATGTTCGTGTATTTATTTATTATAGTATAGTTCTTATTAAAACTTTTATTACCAACATGTATGGTAGTAAAGTTAGTTTACTTTGAATGTAGAAACTATGAATGACTTGCAAGAAGGTTGGTGGTAAATGGTAAATTAGGATTAAAAAAGGTAATGTTTAAGACTTTCACATCTGGTGTGTTATGCAATGTTTTAAAACTGATGCTGGTTAATCCCAAGGTGCAGGTGAGTTAGTAAGAGCTCTCATGGCTTAAGTGAGGTCGTGGGTTTGAATTGTCCTCATGTATGTAACCGTTTAAAACTTGGGGCTAAAATTTTGCCCCCCGTAAAGGACCTACTTTGTTCGAGCGAGGATTAGTTTAGGCGCGAATGGCTTAAAGGTATCTTCTCATAGTTGGGACCCGCTTAGGATATTTCGTGGGAAACCAAAAAAAAATCGTACTAGTTCAACCGATTTTACCATTTTTTTTAGGTTAATTTTTAACTTTCTGATTTAATTTAGTTTAATAATTTTGTTGTTAAAAATCGATCAATTTATTAATTTATTGGTCATTTTCGTAAATTAATTATTTTTTATAAATTAAAATAAACTGATTAATTTTCATTTAATAATGTTTTTAATTAAACTTTATATTTTTTTGAAGTAAAGATAATCTTCTTCAATTATTTTAATTTTGTTTAATGTTATTCAAACTTAACCAATATTATGACAATCTAATACCGATTAAACTTTTTAAATTTTAAATCTTTTTTCTTATCAGTTTATTAACACATTAATATTACAGGCTCAAATTCAATTTAAAATTCTAACAAACTTAAAATTAATGTATTGGTAATTAAACCCAATGCATTAAATAGTAAAAGTATAAAACAATATTTTAGAGTCATCATTTTAATGACTTTGAATATTATTATGACCAATGTCACTTAAATTATCACTGCTGTATAAAAATAAACTTGACAATTAACCATAATAGTCTTATAGTCATAAAAATTAAAAACCACCAAAATAATTGTCATAATCAACTTGGTAATGAACTATTACATACCTACCTAAATTTGAGTTTTATATTTGAGCCATTGCTCATCTACAAGCAACACTTGAGAATTTCTAATCCTTCCACCACCTAGAGAGTTAGAACCTTACCACCTTTCAATGTCTAACACCCTTGAATTTGCAGGTTTTGTCAGTCAAAACGGCCGGTTGTTCCAGCAATAACAATCTTGCCAGAAAACAATCGACCAGTAAAGACCAACAAGCAGAAAGATCTTTAAATGTACTGTTAAACAAATCTAATTAATCATCAGCAACAACAAATTTCCATCTCCCTGTGCATGGAAGAATCCATGAAGTGACAATCTGCGATCCTCGGGCATCATGATATCTTCTAAACCTCTTAAAATGTGGTCAAGATCATACATATTTGCCCCTGTATTTTTGCTTTATATCTTTCCATGATTTTGAACCTGTACTTAACTGAGGATCAGATGGACTAAAAACAGAAGAATGAAGGTTACCATCTTCTAGCCATTTCAAATGGTTCTCTTTAAACTCCAAATGCTTTATCCTGGCTAGCTCAGCAATTTCATCAGTATATGGACCTGTCTTCACCATGGTTAACAATACACGGCTGTATCGTGAGCTCAGGATCTGCTCAGACTTAGCAACAAGCTTGAAACATGGGTGCTCTGGGAACATATCTTCTACAATACCATCATCTCTTAAGACAGGGTAAAAGTAAACAAGCCTGCCGCCAGCTATAAGCATCTTCGCGGAAAGATCAAGTAAATCATGAACACATTCAGCTAAGCTATAAGGTGCTGTGGAGGGTATATGGTCAGTTCTCTTGTCATCAGGAACAGTATAAGGGGCCACAGCACCTTTCAGCAATTTCCGGCCACCAGACTTCCGGCCCCCAGCACGAACCCCATAAGGAGGATCGCAAATTATTGCATCAAAAACCTAAGCAAATTCAACACATAGTATTAAAAGAATATGAAGAACGGAGAAATATTGGGAGACTAAGGTCAATAATTCCAAACAAAACCTGGATGCTGCCAAATCTGGTGAAAGAAGATAACTTATAAGCATGCAATTGACTGAAACTCACTCTGATCATCAACCTCTAATTCCTAGTACATTCTTGGATGATAAAAAAGACATTGTCAAAACACTACCTCTTTTAAACCAGGACGCCAAGGAGGAAGATTATTATCCGCTCTCAAAAGACCAACTGGCATTGATAATCCATACTGCAAAAATGTATCAATAGATAAGTATAGTTTCTTGCTGCTTCTATATACAAACCTGGAATTCTAAATCAATCTACTGAAAGGACAAAAGAAATCAAGTAAAGGTTTAATGCAGCTCAAGTACTATAGATGCTTAGAACAGTACTTTAAAATTGTTTTGAGCCAAAGTTAAAAATGGGAACTGCTCAATAGTATGTCACCTGCTTGAAATTGCTCCAAACATTACAATCAGGTCCACGTCCGTCGCGTACCACGCGAATGTCTATGTCAGCACCCTGAATAATTTACTTATGCTGATATCAACTCATGTAGGAAGTTCAAATAAATTACTGAAGAATGAGATGCAAACAGATCAGCATTAGACATAAGAGCATGAGAAAAGACCATTGTCATAGCTCCAAAGTGAGCTGCGGCGATAAGAATGCTTCCAGTGCCAACAAAAGGGTCATAGACAAGTTTTCCTGAGGTGACTAATGCTTGGTTAGCCATTAAAAACGCCATCTCTGCATCCATGGCTGTTGGACCCAGATACATTCGACTTTTTAGCTGATAAGTTGGTATAAGCTTCCTGTCAGCACCACCAATTTCCCTACCGAAAAAGACTGTTCGTTTAACAATTGGCGGCAATCCATTGTTAGCTCCATGGTCATCAGTCTCCATAAGCCAGAACTTGTTCTCTGGATTTTTTAAATCAACTCGACCCTGCATCGGACTGAATTAGCATCGATTAAGAATTATGATAGGAAACACTACATAGAATTAGGAATGATTTACCTAGAGAAATAGTAGAGAAAAAAGCCCTCAGACCAATAGTAAATTAGAAACTGGCAAATCTCAATAGAAGAAGAAAATGTCTCAGACATTTCCATGTATGTGAAAGCTATCAAATCTTCAGTCAAACAAAGCATATACAGCATCCTCAAGGGTAAAACAAAAAGTAAATCGAAACTCAAAGCAACTCACATATAACAAGTTAAACCCACCTTGAAAGGTATATAAGCAAGGCCCTTAATGCGATCATTTTGCTCTTGGAAACTGATTACTTTTCCAAAACTGTCAACAGTGATCTTGAAAGTACTTTCACAAGTCAAATAGGGCAGCTTTCGATCTTCAGGATAGTTCTTTATAGATTCTTCAAGCTCCTCGTAGCTATTCCCTTGTCCCCACAGCTCATACATCCCCTTCACAAGTATACCTGCATCAAAGATTGTTTCTTTAGCACGTTAATGGGTGAAACTGACGCAAAATGGAAAATCAAAAGGGAACAAACTGCGATTGGCAATGCTGCGGGCGACATCTTCGGAGGGAAGATTGACGAAATGGAAAGGAGAATCGCGATGATGGTCTTGAGGAAGCTTCCATTCAACTGTTGAGATTTGAAGGCCTCCATATAGCTCTGCAAGCGACTCAACTTCAGGCTTCCTATAATCCAACAATCTGTGATAAAACACGCATAGATACCACATTCTCCTCCTCCTCCTCCTCCTCCTTCTTCTTCAGACGTCTAAAACCCTAAACCCTTAAGCTGAGCTTGATGGAACCATTTTACCATTTCTATACTCATTTTGGGCTCATAATTATAATCTCATATCTATATCTATATCTTATCTTATTTTATTTATTTATAGTGTTTAATTTTTATTTTAAAAAATAACAATTCAATTATGTCTAAATTAAATTATATATCTAATAATAAATATACACAAAATACTTTTTATTTAGACATTTAAATTATTTCATTTTTTATGTACATGAATATTCTTAATTAATTTTAATATATTAAAAAATAATCACGTATAAAAAAGGAAAAATTACCAAAAAATTTTCTTGAAAAGTAATTATCAAAATAATTGAAATAAATAATAAAATAAAATTTTAATTCAACAATAAAATTATTTTAAAGTTTTTATACTTTTATATAAATAGACATAATATATAATAATCATTTTTATCTCCAAACATATTAACATTTTTTATTTTATGAATTATGAGAATCAAGTTGAAAATAGATTATAATTTTTTTTCTTAATCCTAGTTAACATTTTGATAAGTTAATAGAGAAGTCTAAGTTGACTAATCTTTAAACCAAACTACTTTTTAAATTTTAACAAATTTTGGGTTTCAGATTTAAAGGCCTAATCGAAAGCCCAAAAAAATCCGAACTCCTAAAGGCTGATCAAATCCAAACCCAACCCGGTTCATTGTTAATGCTAATTATCAAGCAGAAGCTGTAGTTAAAGCTAGTGCCAAAGATACCTTCAACAAGAGAATGGTAGGATAAAGGAAATTCTGATCCTATAGTTAGGATGATGATCAAGTGTTCAAAAAGATAAAATGCAAAACCAAACACAAGGTGAAGAAATTTAAAGACAACTAGATTGTGATGTCACTGAACTGCCTTGTACAAGGAAACAAAACGGTAGAAGATCCGTTGATACAGAAGGATAAGGTGACAGCTGCATCAGTCTCAGGCAATCTGCCATTGGAACTGCAGTTGACAGAATAAAAAGGTAAAAAACATCAGTCAACGCTACCACATATACGTCCTATGTTCTGCTCCAGATTTTCAAACCAACAAGGGTAACTGGATATTAGATGGATGAGGAGAGCGGGTCACAGCAGAAGATCGCGGCATGGACTCCGGGAAGACATTGCTGTGAAGAAGAGAGGGAACCACTACTTGTAACTAGCAGTCAGTTCCTTGTGCTTAAGTTCTAGTGCCATATACTCATTCTCAAGCTTCATACGCTCATTTTCCAGCCTCATCTTCTGTATCTCCCTGTCTTGCTTCCAGTTTATTGTCTTCCTTTGGAGGTGCTGCTTCTCCAACTTGAGCCTCTGAGCCTGTATCTCTAACTTTCGTTCTTCTAACTTGAGTGCAAGAAATTCCATACGTCGCTCCAGCAATTCAGGTGTCTTGCTAGCCTCAGGAGCAACATTATCCAGATCAAGATGGTCATTTTGTTGAGCATCTGATTTGCTACTACCGTCAAAATGTTTCAAGGAACTACCAACATCAACATCTTCAGTTTCATTTTCTCTCAACCTCTTTGTTGAGGCCTCAGATCCCTCACAATGATCCTCAGCTGCAGAATCTTGAGCTTGAAGGACAATGTCATGATCTCTTTGCCTTGATGAATGTTTACCAAACTCGAGTGAACCCCACAGAATTAACTGCAAGGATTGATACAAATCAGGATCATGTGGAAGAAACAACCGATTCCTGTTATGATATGAGCACATCTCTTCGTAAAATAGATGCTTTGAGCTCAAAATTTTCCTTGCTTCCTCCTTTGCCTTCTCAGGAATATCCATCACATATAAAAGCTCTGGCTTCTGTACAACTTTGCAGCAAGTGCCCCTCCCAAGTAGTTCATTGAGTTTCTTATACCTTTTGTTCAAGTCATTAAATTTGTCCTCACATTGCTGGGGTGAAGCATGATAGCCCCTTTCCACCATGACTCTTGACACACATTTCCACTTCCCAATCTTTTGAAGGAGTGAAGACTTTCTTCTCCCAAAACCAATACAATCTGAGGTTCCTTCATCTCCAATGTATGAAAGAGCAGTAATCAAAAGTTTCACCATTTCCTCAGTCCATCTCACACGCTGCCATGTTGATCCTGATTCCCGTTCAGCTGCTGTATGACCATCAAAATTATCAGCATAATTCATTTCACAATCAATACAAGCCATATTTCTCATCATAATTTTTGTGATAAGAAGATACCAGATGGGTTCAGTTCTTCTGTGATCGACACATCTGAAGGTAAACCATCATGAATTATTCTTTGACCCACAGAAGCACATTGATATAGTTGTGGGTGCTGATTGTCATGAACCTGCATTGATCCGCACAGCTCTCCTGGCATGAAGTTGTAACCCAAAGATAATTCACCTGCCACAATTCAACAGGCAATAATCTAAAAGCAAACAAATTTTATCAACTCATCAAGTTGATTATTCCATCATCTATACTAAGCTTCCTTTGAAAGTAGAATTTGAGGACTTCCAAAATACCATATATCAGGAATATTCAGAGTGACGCCATTCTTACCTAACAACTAGACCAAAAGACAACCTAGACTGAAACATCTGCAGAGATTTTGAGAGATTGGTCAAATGTTGGAAATCACATAAGATACAAATTCATACTAAAAAGCCATGTCAATTCAAGGAAATACAATTGCACATACTTTTAGCCCAAAGTAAAGAAACCAGAAGATAAACCTCTTTCAAGCTGCAAACAGCAAGGTATCGGATAAAAGCAGGAAGGCGTTTCATGATGAAATAGTTTCTATTTCAGTTACAGTATGACGTGAAACGTAAGGAGGTTTAGCCGGCAAAAATTGAGCTGAAACGCCCAAGAAAAGCTCCTTAAAGTAAGTTTGGATTCATATGCACCTGGCAAAAGTAGGAGGAGAGATAGTAGATGACAGTTCTTTTTTGCCACTTGTTAATTACAATAATGAAACGTCTAATATACAGTCATGCATTAATAGATATTTTATGAATGAACAGCTAAAGGTCCTTTCTAATTAGGATCAATGAGGCATGCACAGAATTAAACAGCTAAGGATTTCAGGTTATGAAGGGTTCACATTTGGTATGTATCAGTGGGATCGCCATAATAACCAAATTTTGATTATAGTCCCACAAGGTACATTGAACTTACCTCTAACAATATGGTTTTAAGATGGACAATAAGCAGTATTTCTTAATAGACAGAAATTTCCTCATTTTGATAAGGAACAATCATCACATCTGCAGATACACCCTCATATTCGATTTATTAGCAGAATGTATAAAAGCACGAATATAAATAGGAAAAGAAAGGTAATTAAATGGACAAATTTTCATCAGAGAAGTTGCAATATACAAAGGCCTCTGCCATCACTAAGACTAACCAAACATTTAGTGCAAGGCATACGCAACTTAAAAAGTTGTGGAAATATGATAGGACTTTTCTCAGTCCTGGATATCCAACTTAAGCAGGACAACCAAAATCCAGCTCCCGTAAAAATATCTACAGAACTTATGGAAAAGCAAAGGGTGGAGGACAAAGATGAGTCCATAATCTTCCTTGAAGCAAGATATATTTCATCTTTGTAATATGGGACCTAGAAAACCTATGTATTAACTTATCAACAATACGTACTCTAGTCCATTTATTTAGTTGAAATGCATTCCCAAACAAGTTATTTCATTTCTCAATCTTGTATGCAAGGATTTCTTGATATGTAGATCTCAAGACTAGGTTTGAGGTAACTTATTAATATAAGAAATCAAACATAAATGTTTGTTTGCCAAACAAAACCCAAGGACTTGGAACTAAAATTTTATTGCAGCCTTATATACAGTTCCATAGAGAATAGTTTGGTCCATAATATTAGAGGTTCACTCTTAACTTAGTATACTTATGGTCCTTTTATCTTCCCACAAATAGGTAAAATAATCCATAGTAAGTATTTCCTAAATCTGCAACAGTTAATTGACTTTAATGATTATAATGAATGGTAAAATAGCATAAGACCAGGCCATCCAACGGCAACTAGATGTTTAAGGCCAGACTAAGAATCAGTGAGACAGGTATGGTACTTGTCACTATATTAACAGTACAAGGCCAGATTTCTTAATGAGTGTATCCTTTGGTTTGCATATATAAGATTTTGACAAAAATTTTAACCAGTAATTAATTAATTAACAGTTTCCCAGATCAGATTTTGCAGTTTTTTCTTCCGGACCACAACGAGATGAATAATTATCTGATTTTGGAAGAAATCAAAGAATTTCTATTTCATATTCTTTTTCTTAACTACCACAATGCCTCCATATTAAGCTCCTCTACTTGAGCAGATATTCTGAAGTTATAAACAAGCTCAAAAAACTGTAGGCATGGTGAATGGTTCTGAATAAGATCTTACGCCATTGTGTTGCTTAGTTAACCATTCCGGTTCCTATTTGATTAAAAGAATACTCTGCCTTTCACAGAGTCAGTTGCTCATATTTTGAACTTAAAAAACTCTTAAACTCGAAATCGTAAGTATCAACTATAATTTCCGCACGCTTATAAAATTGCCAACACTACTAAGAGCAGAGAAGAAGCAGAACATCAAATAAGCCAACATGAATTAGAAAAATTACGCGTGAAGGTGATTAAGTCCATAGATAACGTGTTGATAATCACCACGATGATGCTTTTATTTTGTGCTGACAACAAGATAATTTCGGAACATGTCAATCCGGAGCGTCTTTTTTACAGCAACCTCACTTCCATCCCCACAGGAATGTTAAAAAATTTGGATAATATTCAATAGAAGCCTACAACAGGACAGATTCTGAAGTTGGAAACCACTCAATTACCAAGAACTTGATTTGGGGGGAATCACCAAGAAAAACATTTGTTGTGACAGAGTAAATTGTAGAAAGAATCATGCAAATCTTTAATCCACAAAAATTAAAAACACGAAAAGAAATGATGCACACACTTAAAGAATGACCCAAAAAACCATCTTAGAACCTCAGGAAGTTCAGATACGTTTCATGTTTGAATATTATCTTTAAGATGCAGTCTTCAACCGACCAAAGCAAAAGCAGTGACATGCAGCTGTACCAACATTTGTGATCAAATGCCACACACTCCTGCATTCATGAATTTAAAGTTTGGAGCTACTGAAATAAATGAAGATTAAACTTAAAGAACTGTGTTGTCCACACTTGAATAAATTTCAAAGAATAATGACTACAAACTTCCGGGAGGCAAACAGAGTTTCCATATGCATAAAGAATAGATTTAAGAAGTGGTGATAAAAGAAAGTACCCCAGAAGCCCTATTTGCATGATAGATATAAACAAAGGCATGGATCAATAGGTTGCTTCTTCTGCATCTGATGATTGCTTCTCTTCTTCATGCCAGCCAGCCAGCCAGCCAGCCAACCAATTGAATGAAGACATCATAAAAAGTATATCCAATATTGCAACAGAAGAACACTAAGCATATCTAAAGGACTCTCCGTCTCTATCCCTACCTTCAAACCCCTTCCCAGAAAACACCACACCCTCTTCAGAGACCACTACAGACATAAAGCCTACCCACACTTTGGTAAACATTCGCTGAAAACTTCAACTCCAACCAATCCAAAGACGATCTTCGGCAATTTCAAAATTTTCAGAACCCTAAACCCCCAACCCAATATTTCTCCATTATTATTCCTCTCCGACCGCCACGAACCCTTTCTGACCACCATAACCAACCTCTTCCGCCCCTCATTTTTACTTTCTCAAGAAGAACATAACAAACCTCTATTCCCCTCTCTCCAAGCATTATAGCTCGGTATTTGTCAACTTTACTGTTACTTCGCTTCTACAGTTCTATTCCTATTCATTATTTCTCCTGATTATAAAGCTTTAGGTATAAAGATTCGCGTATTCCATGTAAAATTTCCGAATTGTATTAGGGTTTTTCTTTAAGTTCTTTTTAGAGGCTTTGATCCGATCAACATGTCTACTGTCAACAGAAACGTGTTTTTGGATGTTATTTATATATTTTGGGCTTGGCTTACTTTTATTCTCAATAGTTTTTTAAAAAATCCCTTTTAAATTTGATTTAAAAAGTAAGAACATATTCTTTTATATCTATTTTTTATTTATTTACCCTCATCTCACCCGGTTGAAATTTCACAATAAAACAAAATCAAAATTTAGAAAAATCTGATAGTATGTAGCCTTACTCTTACACAATAGAAATACTCTTTTTAATAAAATTACATGTAGACGTGATAATAAAAGAGTGATACAGGTTAAAGAGTAAATAAGTAAAACTAACACGCTAAATAATTATTTATTATCAAACATATGTATTTATTTATATTTTTAAAAATAAAATTACATATTACTAAGCCTCCTCAAATTTTGTATATTAGTAAAACTTTTGTTGAATTGTTAATATTATTGTAATTATATTTGACTTCTTTTTGTAAATTTCGAGCTTGTATTATTTAAATATGATTGTTCGGAGGTGATAATTATTTAAAAGAGTTTTTATTAAAAAATAGATGAATATTAGTTCAAAAGTTTTCTTTATTTATTAATTTTAATAAGAATAATGAAAATAAATTATTAAATTTCTACAAAATTTTCTGATTATTTAAAAATTTTTAATTTCTCTTATTTATACATTATTTCATGTAAATTTCAATTTACATAAATCTTTTTAATGTATTATTATCTCAAGTATGCTATTAGAGACAGAAGTACCTTTTCTTTTAATAGAAAAATGTATTCATAATTATACAAATAACATAATAAAATATTTTTAAAAAGAAAGATAATAATACCAAAAATTGATAACAATTTTATAACAAATTAATAATTTAATATTTTCCTTATATTTTGTTCATAATTTTAATTAATATTAATATAATTATATTTTAATGTACGTATAATTAATTTTATTTATAATAAACTTTTTAAAAACATAAATAAATGAAATTCATTATTAAATATATTACAATTTAGGAAAAACTAACCTATATAGATAAAATTATGTTTATTTGTACACAGCTTGACTGCGTTTACACGCAACCAAACAGCTGAGCCGAGTATCTCTATCTCGCACTCAGTAGTCACTCCCCGTTTTAGGGTTTGTTCGACAAAAAGAGAACTTCAAAACCCTTGAGCTTCTCTCGCCTGAAGTTATTAAAACCTCTGGTATGTACTAAATCAAACCGATCGGATCTTTTCTTTGTTTACGCTATTTCAATTATTGAACTAATTTTTATTCCTAAAATCTAGAAATAGTTGGCTTGTGATTGGTTTCCTGATTATGATTCTTTCAAATTCAACTGTATCTTCGATGGTTATGTGAGATTTGTGATGTTGGGTTGGTTCTTGTTCCTTTCGTTCTGATTTAGTGTACCTAGGATTTGTGTGGTCGTGATCTGTTGAATAAGGGATTTCGCAAAGTGTGTTATGTTATAGATTGCTGGATCTTTTGATTTTTACTAATTTTATAGCGAAAATATGCAGTTTAGAAAATGCCAGAAGAGGTAGAGTACCGATGTTTTATTGGTGGCCTGTCGTGGTCTACTTCCGATAGAGGATTGAAAGAGGCATTTGAAAAGTTTGGGCATCTTCTTGAAGCTAAGGTGAGAATCATGGTCAAGTCGATTTTGATTCTTAATTTTCCTACTGTTGATTCGGATCTATTTTAGTTGGTTTGTGTATACACTCTTTATGTTGTAGTTGCTACAGTTCTTGTTAGTTGTAAGCCAGTTTTAAGAGTACTTATTGGGATATTTCTGATTTATATCTTTGATTGTCGATCCTTGTCTTTTTGTTGACTAAGTTTGCATGACTAACTTGCATCGTCTTTGGTGATTGACGTACATTAAGATAGGAGGGATTTCATGCTTCCGTAAGCATACTGAGGATGGTTTGAATGGTGAGCTCCAATATTGTTGATTAGGTTAATGGAACCCTTTATTTGTATAGGTTGTGGTTGACAAATTTTCTGGACGGTCTCGCGGGTTTGGGTTTGTCACTTTTGATGATGAGAAAGCAATGGATGATGCTATTGAAGCAATGAATGGCATGGACTTAGATGGACGCACAATTACTGTTGATAAAGCCCAGCCACATCAAGGCTCTGGCAGGGATGGCAACAGTGACCGCGGTCGTGATCGAGGCCATGACCGTGATAGGAGTCGTGATTTTGGCGGTGGAAGATCTAGTGGTGGTGGTGGTGGAGATTGCTTCAAGTGTGGTAAACCTGGACATTTTGCTAGGGAGTGCCCTAGTGAAGGGGGAAGAGGTGGCAGGTATGGTGGAAGAGATGAAAGGTATGGTAGCAGTGGTGGCGGAGGTGGGGGCGGGGGTAGTCGTTATGGTCCGGACAGAAATGGAGATCGATTTGGTAGTCGTAGTAGGGATGCTGGTGGTCGTGGAACTTCAGGAGCTGATCGATATAGTCGTGATCGTTCTGGACCTTATGAACGTCGAGGTGCAGGGGGTTTTCGTTCTGGATAGATCGGCTCCTAATTAGGTATGCTACGTAGTGTTGGAGTTCTTATATTTCACACTTTTGACATGATAGTTATATATATATCTGTTTATTTTGCAGCTGAGGAACTGGAATCCTTGCTCTCACTGGATGGGATGTCTGCAAGTTTGTTAAAGAAGTTGTGTAATCTTCATTATTGTCTCTCTGGATCAATCTAGTAGATCGGTTACCGAGTGCAAAACTTGGCATAGTATTCAACTGTTTTTGTGTTCCTAAACTGCTGACTACGATGTTTTGCTTCTGATGGATCTTGTGCTTGCTTGACATACACATTCAACTTGGGTCTTAATCTCTTTGAGTGCCATTTTGATGCTGGGTTTCTTGTCACTTGTGCATGGAATTTGCAAAACCATGATTACTGGCCATTATGTCATTGAATTGTCTAGCAATGCAATCAGTGAAGGTGGTTTTGGTCTTGATTTGGGCATTCGGAGAACCATGTTCAGGGTTCCACCAGAGATTTCCTTCAACTATTTGGAAATACAAGTCTTAAATGTGATTGGCCATTTTCGTTAACTGTATTTTCAGTATCTCAGTAATTATACGGGAGATTTACGGGTAAATATTTTTCACCTTATGCATGCCAGTTTCTATATTGTAGTCTGCTATCTATTAATGTGGTCAACTTTTTGGCAGGGTTCGATCTTTTGGATATATGATTGGGTATCTTTATTGCTAATTGGACACTCAGTTTTAACTTTAAAAATGTCTTTTGGGCCACAACAAGCTATCTGCAATTTAAACGAATATAAGCCACTCTCATCTTCTCCTGGCGTACTGCTGGAAGATATGGAAGGTTTCCATCTGAATAAATGTTTGAGAGGTTGTTTGAAAGCTCCCAATGAGTCTTGAAACTGCCGTCCGTTGTCTTTCTCTGTTATGGCTATCTTTTCCGTATTGTTCTCCTCTCCAGGATTCTAGTTTTCACGTTGAATGCGTCCTGAGCGTCATAACGTTGTTTGTTATGCTGGGATGGAGTTACCTGTCAGATGCAGTTTGTGGATTGTGCTTGCTGTTGATTTTCTATTCTGTGGGGTATTATTTGAGAATAATAACCACTGGTTCTTTTATTCTTGAAACACAAAAGAACTGCATAAATTTTCTGTTGCAGTTCTGGAAGGCGAGTTACTTAGGTGAAGAACATGGATGAGTGTTCTGAATGACGCAGGTTGACCAGATTTATGTTCATAAATTTCTGGTTGGCGGTTCTGGGTTGTTAATTGTTTAGGTGAAGTGTCAATCTTGAAGTAGGTTGGTTTTGATGATAGATTAATCCTTGGACTATAGTATCTTTGTCTGGTTTCGTGTCCATTTTGTTTTTGCCATTCTTGCCATTCATGTGCTCTTTTCAAGGAAATCTCAATTCACATGCATTGTTCGCTTGAATGAACCACCTACTTTGTTACCTTCTGAAGGTTACTTGTTGCATTTGTGTGCTTGGGCTCGCTATTCACGGGTTAAATTATATTTGGTTAGGTTTGAGTTTGACTTATTTGGGTTCACTGAAAATTAGTTTTGAGTTCGAGTTTGGATTCTTATAAAATTGCTAACACTTGGGTTCATGTAAAATTTTGATATCTACCATTTCTAAAGTTTTGAATTAATGCCCCATTCTTGATTAAATTTAGTAATTTAATACTAATTTTAAAGCGAAAATTTGTGTATAAATCGAATTTAAACGAAACGAGAACATTTCTTTTAATTAATTATACAATAACTTGTTTCCATATAAATTCGGAAATTGTGAATAAACATTATTTTGCAATATTCAGATCACCTAAAAGCATTTTTATCATATATATTATTTTATTTCTTAATCCATTTCATGTGTATTAAAGAATAACAAGTGACAATTCTTTGTGCGTAGAAGCATACAAGTTACGTAAAAATTTGAGGAATCTTGGAGTTTCAGGTTTACTTCCTATAAGGCTTTTGTGGTAGGGTTTTAGGGGTTTAGGATTAGTTCAGCAAAAGCTGAGATATCTAATGTATATTAAAAAAATAATTTTTAAAAATATATTTAGGATCAAACTTTTAAAGTTTTAACTAATTTTTTTAAATTTTATTAAATTATGTCAAAAGATTATGCATAAATAAAAATAAAAAATTGACTTAAATTTTATAAAATTTAAAAGATTATTTATCAAATTTAAAAATATTATCTAAGTATATTAATTAGACCATTAAAAAAGCCATATCTTCTTAACTTAAAAGACATCGTCCAAAACACCTTTCTATTGTCCATAATAAGTAAAGAAATTTACAGCTAGAAGTTGCTTTATGTCGCTATGCTGAGACCAAATGGAAGGATTTAGGTAGTTCCGTCTACGAATTGACGGAGAAAAAGGAAAAAGAAGACCATAGTTTTCACCTGCAAATGCAATTCTCCAATAAGTACAGCGACCAACTCCTCCACTACGAACAACTTTCAGTAAAACCCCATTTTTGTGTTTTCTGTTTAGGGTGTATAATTTATTTATTATAAATTAGGGAAAAAAAAACAAGAAGAAGAAGAAGAAAAAGCATTCTAAGAGAAGAAGAATGCTTAAACGGAGCGACAGCTGACACCATTTCCACTTCTACCGCCCACGTTTGGAAAAAAGCTGTTTCATTTAGTTGAAAAGTTTAAGTTTACTACAAACTTTGTATGCCATTAAGTAAACACACTACTTAGTAAAAGTTGTTAGTTCTTGTATCACTAAACTAGAAAATTAGTACAGTACTCATTATTTTCGAGACCTCCTCGCTTGTCAGCAAGATTCGTACGGAATATTGTTATTGTTGAATCTTATAAAAAATCATATGATATAATCCTAAGGCTCGTGGAAATTGGTAAAGGAATTTTCTAGTTTAAGTGATGATGTGGGTTCAAATCGTTTTCATGTATGTAACCGTTTAAAATTTAGGGTTAAAGCTTTGCTTCTCGTAAGAGGCTTACTCGGCTCGAGCGGGGATTAGTTTAGGTGTGAATAGCTTAAAGGTGTTTTTCTATAGTTGGGACCTTCCTAAAACACCTCGTAAAAAACTAAAAAAAAATTTACCCGACTCGAATAGAGATTAGTCTGAATTTGGATAGCTTAAAGGTGTCTTCTCATAATTGAGACCCTCCTAAAACAACTCGTAAAAAAAAATTCATACGATATAAATAAGAAGAAAAGGTTAACATATGTTATGTCATGTATAAGTATATTCTCTAATTTTGAAAATTCTCAATAACTCTTTTTTATGTTTAAGATTAGTCTCATAATTCATATATATGATATATTGAAATATAAAATAACTTAATATAGTAGTTAATAACATAAACTAATCATTACAACAAAATAGTTATTTTTAAAATAATTATTTAATGATTAAATTCCTAATTCGTTGACATAATTATGATTAGGTTATAAGAAATTTTAAAATAATTTATTTAAATCTTAATATGTTTAATTTTTCCTTATTCTTGAATTTCCTTTAAGTTTAAGTAGCTTTTTTTTCACTTTACTCTTCTTAAATTTGATATTTCATATATTAACTTATCACTATCACTAAAAATTAATAATCATAATATGTTTTGTGGTCATCAAATTAAAAAGTAATTAGTAGTGAAAATGTGATTAATTGCTTTTGAAGAGACGGTTCAAGTTGTTTGTCTAAACCTCCAAATCCGAGTTTAATTTAAAATTTGATCAATTTAAACTTGATCTATTACTTTCAAACTGATCAAGCCACACCAAAATTTTTTAAGCATAATTAAAATTTCATTTAGCTCAAGGTTTTAAATATTATAAATTATGAGAAAGTATTACTAAAATTTTGTTGACTTAGTTTTATTGTTTGAAATTATGATTCTTTTTAAAATTTTATTTTAAATTATGATAATAGTTGTCTTTTAAAATGATTTTGTAAGATAATAAACTAACAAAAGTTAGGCATGTATATGATAGATTAGTTTTCCTAATCTATTAATTTACTAAATAATTTATTTACAATATATAAATTATTGTACTGTTAATCTGCATCATTATTTTCCTGTCACATTTGCATGTGCGTCTATCAAAAACAACCTCTCTATTATATAGGGATAAGGTTGCGTCTTATCAAACCTTCCCAAATCTCGCTTAACTGAAAGACTTCAGATTGGGAGTAATGATAGAGACATACTAATTACTTATAATTAGTAATTATAATATTAATACTTTAATACTAATTTTTGGAATTATTTTTCATTATAATTATGATATTTCTATTATATTTTATTAAATTTTATTTATATATTTATGTATATTTTATACAAATATATGGACCAGAATTAACGTAACAATTTGGTATAAGAGAAGATTTGATGTACATTTTTTCTCGGTGCTTTGAGAAGCTACGCATGTCATGACGTAGAGTACAACAGTTCAACCGCAATCTCACTTCTTACAGTAAATGCCATTACCACCTGACCTGACCTGACTTGACCGTACCCCTCTGTATATATATATGTGTGCCTTATGTGTCAAAACTCCAATTACCACGCCAATTCAATTCTAACCATCCTTTACACACTCTCTCTAGATCTCTAGTTCCTGCTCTTGCCTCTCTGTAGCAGTAGCAACAGATACTGGTTGATGCTTAAGATTGGTATGCTTTGGAGATTGAGAAGAAGAAGAATATGGTGAATGGATTGAAGCCTACGGTTCTGATGGTGGTAGTGCAGTTCGGATTTGCCGGAGTGAACGTGCTCTACAAATTGGCGGTTAACGAAGGAATGAGCAGGAGGATTATTATTGCGTATCGGTTTGTGTTCGCCACCACTTTCATGCTCCCTGTAGCTATCGTCTTTGAAAGGTCTGGTCTGGTTCCTCCTGTTCAAATCTTCCAGTTTAGCACATATTGTTTCTAGGAAAATAGAAGAAGGAAGAAGAAGGTTCTTCCTAATAAATCTTATTACTTTCTAGAAGAAAATTATTTACCATAAACCGCTGTTTAAGGTTGCGTTAAGCTTTCTTTTTCCTCTCATATATGTTAATAATTACCAAAACAAGAAAATTGAGTAGAACAAACTTGCAATAATTATTATTTTTAGTATATACTAATTAAATAAAATTTTCTCTTATCAGATCTATAATTATTTAAAATATTAATAATTATTTAAAATTTGCCCATTTTTGGTTATTAACTTTTAAACAAATTATGAATGCAAGTATGAAAAGTTCAAGTAGGACGCAGTCTTTTCTAACTAATTAAAAAAAGTTATTTTTAATAATAATTATTTTTAAATTATAAGTTAAATAAACATATTCTCTTATAATTAATAATTATTTTAGAAAGTTTCTTAATATTATTACTAATATGGTATTATTTGGAACAGGAAGAACAGGCCAAAACTTAGTTGGATGATACTCTTTCAAGCGTTTTTTAGCGGATTATTTGGGTAAGTAATTTACTTATATTAGCATAAATTGATATATTATTTAATTTTTAAAATTAGTAATACTTTTTTATATAACACACTGAGTAAACTTTCGTAATAAGCTTCAACTGTAAAACTACGTCGTGTAATTGCATATAATTATAACAGTTGGTGGTCTACGATGCGATACGATATGCATGCATGCCAGTTGTTATCATCCAGCCGAAGCTTAGCTTTTATACGTGACTCTTACCAATAAACTATCTATTTTACACCTACTTACCGTTAATTAAATACAACCCGTTTTGATGTTTTTTATTTTGAAAATATTATTATATATGTAATCTTTTTTATGAATTGCTTAATAAGTAATATCATGAATAATATTTATTAAAAAAATTAATAAAAATAAATAAATAAGTTATTTCCTAACTTATTTATTAAAACTGGGTAATCAATTTGTGAAATGTAGGGGGTCATTGGCACAAAATTTGTACCTGGAAGCCTTGGCTCTAACATCTGCCACCTTTGCTGCTGCCATGGCTAATCTGGTTCCAGCCATTACATTCATCCTGGCCGTCTCTATTGGGTATGTAACAGTAAACCCGACCCGAATCGAGTGATTATATATATCGGATCGGATCAAATCATCAAATCGGGATATTTATTTGAAAAATTTTGTGTTCAGGTTGGAAAGAGTGGGGCCAAGGTCCTTGACGGGAAAGGCAAAGGTGATGGGGACGTTATTGGGAATAGGTGGAGCAATGCTTCTAACTTTCTACAAAGGGCCAAAGCTGGACATGTGGTCAACACATATTGACCTTTTGAAACATGGAGGAGGACACGTAGCATCACCATCATCATCATCTTCTTCTTCGTCTCCTCAGCAGCATCATCATCGTGCCTTAGGCTCTCTGTTGGCTATAGGAAGCTGCATTTGCTATGCTCTCTGGTTGATAGTCCAGGTAATGTGATTTTATTAATTGCTCATCACCCAAATTCTCTCTTTTCGTTTATTTTCTCAATTAAATTCAAAATAATTATTGCATAATCTCGTAATTCTAAACCGATATTTAAACTAAAAAATAATAAAAAAATTTTGTAATTATTATTATAAAATTGAAGAAGATGCGTATAATTTAATGTAATTGATCAAAAGATTTCATGATTTATTCTTTATTTTTTAAAAAAATCTCATATTTCTCTAAATTTACAACAATAATATCATAATTAATGTGAAATTATAATTTTCAAATGTACAAAATAAAGGAAATTATATTACTCTGATTATTAATCAAGTATAAATATTATTTATCAGGCAAAAATGAGTGAGAAATTCCCATATCCTTATTGGAGCACTGCTTTGATGTGCTTAATGGGATCAATTCAGGCCATCATCTTCGCTCTCTGCATGGAAAAGGATTGGTCGCAATGGAAATTAGGCTGGAATATTCGACTTCTCACTGTAGCTTATTCGGTATTTTATTTATTTATTAACACACACATATATACACACACATATATATATAAACATATGCATTTTTTTTTTAAAAAAACATAGTAAATAATTAAATATTTGTTTGGTTTAGGGGATAGTGGCTTCAGGGTTGATGGTGACACTAATAGCTTGGTGTGTGAGAATGAGAGGGCCGTTGTTCGTATCAGTCTTCAATCCTCTAATGCTTGTTTTGGTTGCACTTGCCTGTTCGTTGCTTGTGGATGAGAAATTGCATCTTGGAAGGTATCACTATCACTTTTTTTTTTTTGCCTCTTATATCTAAATCAATTACTATGAGATTATTGTTTTTATTAATCTAAGAATTGCATAGAATCATTATAAACCAAGATGCCATCTTTACAATTTTTTGATTTTAAAATGGCAATGAATTGGATTGAGGTTGAAAAAAATTTGACAAACTTAAATTTGGATTGAAGCTCAATCGAGTATTAGTAATTAAATCTAAATTTAATCGAAATTGAATAATTGAATCTGACTATTTTAGAGTTTCAAACGTACCAAAATATTTTTAGTATATTTGTTAAACATTTATGAATAATTATTCTAATTTGAAATATAATTAATCTTAGTTATTTTATTTGCAAATATGATGAATTAATTAATTATATTCAAGTTAAATCGAATAGAAATTTAATTAAGTGAATCAATTTGGAATTTGATAGAAATTGAATAAGTGAATCAATTTTACAGTTGTTATCATAAATGTCTTATCATAATAATTTGAAATTGAAATATCGTCTTTAGTTTTGAGTTAACCACTTGTGCTTAGATACAGAAGATGGAATATTATGATCCACTAATTTGCACTTGGGGAAGTGCAGCATAATTGGTGGTGTACTTATTGTTTGGGGACTGTATGTGGTTCTGTGGGCCAAAAGCAAGGAATTGAAGAAGTTGAAGAAGCAACTGGAATTACCTTGTACTTTAACTCCTTCCAAAAGTAGCAGCAGTAGTAATAATGTTCATGAAGTTGAAAATCTACACATTATCGTCACTTCTCCGGTGCAAACCACTTGCAGTAGCCAAACAGAAGAGATGGACCATCAAAAAGTAGTAGAAGAAGAAGAAGAAGAAGAAACAGAAGCAGAAGAATACAACAACAATAACAACTGAGACTTTCACTAAATATACTCAATGGAGCAAACAGAAGCAGAATGAATATGCGTAATTGGTCAACAGTTACAGTCTATATTTAGCGCATTCTATATATGTATATGCAAATAATTTCATTTTAGAGGTTTTTTATTTTTTGGAGTAGATGATCCTGTTTCTTTGTTTTTTGGGATTCTTGTATTATATTGTTACTAAATAAAAAATAAGATGTATATACAAATACTCCTCACTTATATTATGTTCTGCACTTTTTTCTTTTTTAAAACGAAGAAACTTGCAATTGCTACTCTTTGGATGCAGACTGAATAAACCTCTGAATTGACACAATAATCTGCAAATTATGTTAATCGGGTAATTCGCACTAAACAAGCCCTGTATAACAGCTTCAATCGAA
The DNA here is from genome assembly GCA_025629825.1 of Erythroxylum guanchezii. Taxonomy (NCBI): domain Eukaryota; kingdom Viridiplantae; phylum Streptophyta; class Magnoliopsida; order Malpighiales; family Erythroxylaceae; genus Erythroxylum; species Erythroxylum guanchezii. Next base: position 1,917,980 of record JAOTAX010000197.1, read on the forward strand.
AGAGCGTAAATAGGAGAATTAAATATAGAATTTTTTGACCCTATACTTTTCTATTCAACCAACTCAACTACTTGAGAAATAAAAGAGATAAGAAAATAATAGAATAAATATTTATTTGTACACACTTAATATTCTCTTATCAAGTTATCATTTCAGGCAACTGGAAACGAGATATGGTTATTCCTCCATTCTTCAATAAACAGTCCTTTTCATTTTGATTTAAATATTAGTTTTGTATTTAGTTACAAAAAAATATTATGTAGTTGTTCAGTCAATATAAATTAAATAAAACAAATTATTAGAAAAACAAATTAGTTACTAATTAAATTGTAAAAAACATTTAAATTAAATATAAATGTACTTTTTTTTCTCTTTAATAACAGATTTTAAATTATCAAAATTTTTGAATTTTTTAATTGAAAATTTAAAATTATTGAGTAAATGATCAATTATTTATAACCTTAATAATTTAAAACGTTAATTTTATCAATATTTTATTAATTTAACTAATAAAATCAAATTTTCCAATGACGCATAAGCTTTTACTAATAATTGAACATCCGCCAAAAGAGCAAAACATTCTCTACCGTTTCTGATATTTGAGGATACTAATATTTTAAGATGTTTAAATTAAACCATAATATTTACAAAATATTCAAAATGAATTATAACATTTATAAGACGTTCAAAATGAACCTTGACTAATTTCATAAATAAAATACTTAATTTTATTAAATACTTATAATTTTACCTAAATGGACAAAAAAAATTCCATTAATAAAATTAACAAAATACTTATAAAACTAACATTTTCAACTAAGTTATGTGATTAATTAAAACATTAATCACTTAATTTTAAATTTAGACACAAATTTTAAGAAATTAAAAAACCTTAACAGAATATAATATGTTTTCTTTTTATCCAAAATCACGAGCACCAAGCATAAGAAAATTACCAAGCTATAATTCTAATAGGAGCCGCAAGTGCTTTGATGCTCTAATTTCATTTAATGACTATTACTACTTTCCTTCTGTTCCATTCTAATTCTACGTGGGAAAATGCCAAAAGATAAGATAATATTCGGAAAATTGGCACATCCCAAAAAATAATTGAGCCTTAGAAGATTATATTACAATTTACAGATTCTCCATCTCCCCAGCTGGAACCCCTCTGAATCTGATCCTAAATTTCATACTTTTTGAGACCACAATCTGATCAGAGCACACTCCCTCCTGATTGGCAAAGCAAAACTGTGCATCAGACATCACTGTTTAAATATGTTTTCCAACATCATAGGAACAATGATGCCACAGTTTCTTTTGGTTATTTCACCAAACCAAAGAAGAAAGAACTCAAGAAGGTCCCTTCTTCCCACCTCCAGCTGCAGAAGCATCAATCCCCCAAAAATTCAGTTCACACACGCTGTGTGTCACTAAGCTACCCGATGTCAGTATATTCTGGCAATGACGAAAAATCTTCTAGCCCCGAGACAAAACCAGGAACATAGTCATGCGGGAGAGGTTCGGAACATTGAAACGCAAAAGGATGCTCCTCATCTACACATGGAATACATACACTATCCCTCTCATCAGTCCAACCATTGTCAATGTCGGTCAATGCCAAGTCAAACCTCAAATTTGGATCACTGGATGAGACTGTCTGAAATGGCTGTGCGGCAGAATCGGTAAACAGGTTGCGCAGCTCACCATGCTCCACTGAAGTTCTCTTCAACTTTGATCTAGGGGTCTTCATGGAGTCAGAAACAGCGAGCTTGTGCTTACCCAAAGGTGTTAATTTCGAAGATGAGCGCAATTTGGCATCACTTGGTGAAAAAGTACTTGATGGCCAACCAAGGCCGTCTTCATTGCAAGACCTTGCCGCCTCCCTAGGTTAAGAAAGGTAGGCTTTATTAACAAGTTCATCAAGCACTCAACCCATCACCATAAAACCGATATGAATCACATTATATCAGAGAACTTGAGCAAACATCACTTTTCCAAGATCAAAAAACTTGAGCTAAATGCATTATAACATCTATTGATAAACAAATTCGAGGAATCCCAATATCATAGTAGTGCTCTTTACTGAATTTGCAAATCAGAGTAGTGCTATTTACTGAATTTGCAACATACTTGGACAAACAGGTTCCATAGCACAATTTCTCCCATAAAAAAATCATGATTAAGGTCTTAGTCTTCCAACCGATGATCAAGAATGTGGATGTTCCAAGAAGAATACCTGAATCGACTCTCAGCCATGTTTGTGGAAGTTCTTAGAAGATGGTCTTTAACATCCTCGTCCACGGATGCTTGTCGGTCTGAGCCTGGTATTGACAAATGTATGACAGGAGGCACTGGAAACATAGAATCAGTTTCCTCCTGTCGAAACTCCAATGTTACTTCGAGATGTTCACTGATAGCTGGAGCATCTTCTATCTGGCTGGGAAGAGAGGCTGCATCATCTAGACGTCTATTGTTCGAGTCATGAAGTGCAGCCACTAGCAATTTGCATTGCCCCACATTGGTGAACTTCATCCTTTTTTGAGGTTCCTTCGTTAAATTTGAAGATATTTGATCAGCATAAGAATTTATATACCCTCCACCATAATAAAGACCATTCCGAGAATATGAGAGATTTTTAGAATGCTCAATGCGAGATCTCATCCTCCAGATGGAGGAAAGTAGGAAAGTAAAGTGCTTCTGGAGAAGTAACTCATTATCTGGCTGTTCAGCAGCAACATTTAATAGCATTCGAATATTGTCCTGCAAAAATGAAATACGTCAACACGTTTTCTTTGAAATCAAAGCTCTGCTGTACCACTTGAAGCCAGGAACTCAGCAAAAACTATGCCTATAAGTGAAATGTGCGAGGAAGATAAGAAAAAAGTTTATTGATATCTCCTCACAAGACATGGGTCAGCATACAATGTTACTAATCCCCAGCATCAATAAGACAAGATAATTCGAAAGTCCAAATGGCATAACTCCGGAGTACTAACTTCTGTTTATCTCTAATTGTATACGCCAAATTGTTTGCAAGAATCATTGGATGTCCTCAGCAGAACTAGTTTCCTCATAAAGAATGCACAAGATAAAACGAAATTTTAAATGATTATTTCCACTTACCTCAGTAACCTTTAGGATGGCTTTGCCAGACCCCACGTTGCCTGTCTTATCATTAATCTGATTTTCAGATGCAGATAAAATATATTTTTGGATCAGTTCCCTATATCTCTCACAACAATGGGTAGGATGGCGATATCTTCCCCTGTAAAACCCTCCAGCAGTCATTCCATAGAGTGTATCACTAACCAAGTTCCAATTGGGGCCATATTCATGAATAACAGCACATATTATTGCATCCTCCTGTGCCAACCATGAATCGGGTGGTGGAACATAATCTTTTGACCAAACATTCCCTTTTTTTAACTTCTCTGATTTTATGGTCAACACCCGCTTTACTGGCATTGCTGTAATGGAGATTTTTCCTCCCATTTTGCTCCTGTTTGCTGGTCTCTGCTCATGATCAGTAACATCTGTATAATGTTCTCGCAGCTTAGACATACTCAAATCCAAATCTGGAGGGCATATATCACTACGGGTCATCTTGAATTTCTTAGACTTCTTCCCTAAGATCTTCTCAGCTTCAACAGCATGAGTGACATCTTCTTTCTTGCGCTTTTTATGAACATTTGAATATACTGACACTGAATCTGAGCAAGTGACATCAGTTGTATCATCATCCATGGACATAGTTTCTGCCGATGACTCTTCTTTCACATGTCTCATTTCAGAAGTCAAAGATCCTTTCTTCAGAGATTTGAACTTCGCCTTTTTTGTTTTCTTTTTAGATTTTGGTTTAGGATTGCTCGACAATTCATTCCTGCTTAGAGAATACAAAATATCTTAACAAGTCTCGCTCTTCAAAGTACCAAGATCTAGATGCAAGGAAAAATGCTTTATATGCTACTGACTTCCAACACCATTATACATTATGAATCATCATCATTCTTTTGTATACTAACTATAACAAGGCCTCCATTGAATTATGGCTTTTCAAGGAAATCCATATGGTTTGCATTAAAAGTTGTAAAGAACTCCAAGATGTATCTTAAAATATATTCCTCTTGTACTTAGATTTTAAACACCATTGACCAAGAAAGAGCAATAACTCCCAACATAAGAACTTAAGGATGAATTCAAATAATCTTACATCGTAGTCTCAAAATCTCCATTTTCTTCCTCTTCCTTTGCATTAGCTTCAGCCTCCAGTTCTTCCATCAACTAAATATCATTAAACACAAAAATTAGAATCCCCAAATGAACAAAGAGATTACTCAGCTGTTAAAAACACACCCAATATCTATCATCATATTAGGAAAGCTATTCACCTGATGTTGAGCTAAGGCCTCCACTTGCTGTCTATAGGCCTCAGTAGCAAAATCAGCATCCCATCCTAATATCATTGTACAAAACAATGCTTAGTATGGATAGAGCATCTAACAGAATTTCAAACTCATCAGGAAATGCCTTTGAAATAATGAGATGTAAATTGAAAATACAAAAATCGCAAACAACCTTACCTGATGCATAGCAACAAACAAGCTACTCCCAATTTCCTCATAAATAAAAAATGCAAAATATGCTCGGATTCATGAAGGAACAAAAATAGAGAATTATTCAAACAACAAATGCTTACTTTCATACACAAGCGGCTCCTCGTCGTCATCAATCTCAGCTTCCATTTCCTCTTTATACTTCTCAATGCGATCAAGTTCCCATTCAGCCTCCTCGAACTCAACTTGAGAGTCTATTGCGGCTTTGTTTATTATTGGATCCCATATTTCCATAAATCGTATTGCGTACCTATCAATTGGACGTAGATGATTCTCAAATGATGAGATAGCTTGTCCAGCAGCAGCTGCCGCTGCAGCCATCTGTTTGACATTAGCCAACATGTCAACATCGTCTTCGTTGCTAGCAAAAGTTAAAGTCTTCTCTTCAAAGGGAACAACTGGATCAACATTGACAACACTTTCTCTATTATAAGTTGTCATCTCCAGGTCAGCAGGTTCATCAGTTTTTACATCATCATCAATCGCATACTCATCATCCTCCAATCTCCCAATGGCTTCTTCAGTAAACTCTTGGTTGTCCACAGCTTCTTCCTGCTCTACTTTCTTCAAAGCCATGTAATCTGCTTCATCCTCAGCATATTTTAAAGCAGCCTCAACATCTGCATTTGACAAGGAAATCCCGTTTCCATTATGATGGTTCTTTTCCTTTTGAATATTCTTGATTGGAAGGGCTTTAAGTCCAGAGAACAATTCCAAGGGATCGAGCTTCTTAAAAAATTCAGTATTGTAGCTGCCACTCTGTATAACTAGATCGTCAAGCGCACGTTTCTGATTCGCTTTCTTTAGGATATTTTCTTCTATAGTGTTCTCACTGATTAGCCTGTAGATATGCACTTCACGAGTCTGCCCTATTCGGTGGCAACGATCTTGAGCTTGCTGATCCATGGCAGGATTCCAGTCACTATCATAAAATATAACTGTATCTGCCCCTACTAGATTGATGCCAACACCCCCACTACGTGTAGACAAGATGAACAAGAAGATTTTGGGATTAGTGTTGAATCTTTGCATTAAAGTTTGCCTCTCCTCTGGCTGAGTGGATCCATCTAAACGCATATAGGTGTACCCATACAAATTTATGAAAGCCTCCAAAACATCAAGCATCTTAGTCATTTGGGTGAATATCAATGCTCTATGACCTTCTGATTTTAACCTTCTGAGCAAAATTGCAAGCTCTTGCAACTTACCACAATCAAACTGAATTAGTCGTCTGTCAGGAAAATAAACTTGCCTCCGTACAATTGCAGGTCTAATAGGTGAGAGTAGAGGCAGCAACATTTCAGAACATCTTTCCTTGTAAGTTGGATGCAGAAATACATAAGTATCTGCCTTACTACTACACCAACAATAAGGTATTGGGGCTCGTGCAGCTGGTATTGCAAACATAAAAGACTCGACAAAATCAATCATCCTCTGAAATCGTTCAATGGGTGAAAGAACAAGATCAGCAAGCTTAGAAGAGAATAAATAAGATTTTCCTTCAACCTTTTTTCTATGAATAGCATGAGCAGGAAGCTCCAATGTGAGAAGTTCACGCATGGTTGTTGAGTACACGGGCCTTTTCTGACACCTCAAGGAATTCCACCATGCAACAGATGCTGCTCGTTCCTTCGCTTCTTGTAGCCTCTCCTGCACTACTGCCTTCCTTATCTCTTCAAATATATTTGTTTCAGGAAACCTCTTGCAATGTTTAAATCTAGGCCCAATTTCATCTATGCTATCAACGTTCACACGCTCCGTTATCAAACTTCCAGGGGTTTCAATAGCTTTTACCATATCGCTCTCCCAAGAAGTCATGGTAAAATCCAGATCAGTAAAAAGAAGACCCAAATTATGGAGGTCTACAGTTGAAAAGGAACCAGATGAAAGCATTGAACAAACCAAAGAACTTAATTGAATGTCTATACCAGCTATATCAAAAGAACTAATAATTGGGCGACCTTCAAATAAGTCAGGATGGTTGCAGACTTTACGAAGTTGCATTATAATGCTAATCATCCCAAAAAAGTTGGCACTAGCAAGTGTGGCTTGCGTCTCTGAACTAGCAATGAAGTCCTCATACAAGTTCCGCTGCCTTCTTGAAAGTCTACAAGAAATGACATGCTCATGTTTTAGGGGAAGCTGCTTCTCTACATCCCTTTTCAATCGACGTAATATAAATGGACGGAGAACATTATGTAGACGATCAATGACTTCTTTGTTCACTCTTTCTTGTCCCTCCACCATTCCTGCTATTGGATTACAAAACCAATCTTTGAATTCTTGATGAGATTGAAAAATGTGAGGCATCAGGAAATGCATTAGTGACCAGAGTTCCATGAGATCATTCTGAAGGGGGGTGCCAGTTAGTAGAATACGTCGCTTGGAATTGAAGTTTAAAAGAGTTTGCCATCTTTGAGATTTCCAATTTTTTATCAGATGGGCTTCATCCAAAATCAAATATTTCCACTTCTTCCTCTTGAAGACCTTAGAATCCTGTATTACCAATCTGTAAGTTGTAATACAGACATGGAAAGAATTTGGTTTCATCCAACCTTGTCTCTTAAACTTGCGCTCCTTTGCACTGCCAAAGTAGGTTAGAATCTTAAAAGCAGGACACCATTTAAGGAACTCTGTTTCCCAATTAAGCATGACACTTGTTGGAACTACAATAAGATGGGGACCCCAAATTCCTTTTTCACATGCCAGGTGAGCAAGCAGAGCAATAGTCATGATAGTCTTGCCAAGCCCCATTTCATCAGCTAAAATACCATTTAATCTTTTCTCATACATTGTAACAAGCCAATCCAGACCAATATGCTGATACTCACGAAGAGGGTATTTAAGAAGGAAAGGAAACTTGGTGCGCACTTTAGTTGTGGAGAATGTATTGCCTGTTGGCTGTGCAGATCTTGCAGCTGCAGCAGCATCAGCAATCCTGTCTTCACTGTCCATTCTTTCTGAGATATTTTCATCTCCACAAACTTGTTCTTCAACAAGGGGACGTAGATCTTGCAAGGATTCACCAGGTAAAACAGGTTCATTAACAGAGTTCTCTTCGTGATTCAGCTTAGCATCCTCACCTTTGGGTTCTACCTCGTTTTCTGACAAAGCGGATTCATATTCAGATTCATCCTCTGAAACTTCACTGTTGCTGCACTCCTATTTAAAAAATATCAGTGATGCATGGCAACCAAAATGTATATGCCACATCTAATAAGCAAAAACAGTCAGTTTAACCTACCTTTTTATACCTTGCAAGCAATTCTTCCACAGGAATTTCACTCTCCTTTTGCAGTAATGATACCTGTTAATTAGTAGCTATATTCAGCTCACGTATCAAATAAGCAATCAAACAAGCACTTCAGAAGTCCTAAATAATTTCATAACAGTCATTAGCTACCTTTGCCATCTATAAAATCATCAAAACTAAAGAACAAGATATAAATGAAGTACTCTTACCTCATCTATAGCATTTTTTGGATCTGTTTTCGCCAGTTCATCCTCCTCTGACAAGGTTGTCTCATCATCCTGATCATTGAAGCCAAATGATAAATGTTAAGACATTTTGCAAACCCATGTAAGCCACATAAACACAAGCAGAGATTATTTTGCTTGAACTTTCACTGGAAAAAGAGTAATGTCATTTTTCATATCGACTACCACTTCTTGAGTACCCAAAACTTCTCAAACGAAAAAGGAAGATAAACCATAAGAGAATGGACAGATGCAGTCATTGAGCAACAGATAACTATACCTTTGCAAACAGAAGAAACCCTTGTAAATTAGAAATAAGACAGTCAATATCAGTAAATATATCTAACCTTCAGAGCACCAAATCATTATGTTGGGACAATTGCAAATACAATGTGCTTGAGCAATTACAATGAATCATAAACAGATAAACTGCTGCATAATGAAAGACAAGCTACCACATTAAGTACCTTTTCCTCCCCAGTAGTTAGTACGAAATCACCATCTTCCTACATCATATAGGGAACAAGTAAATGATGTTAAGCATAGGAACAGTATATAATCTCAGATAACGCAGACACTGAATGTGTAGGCATCATAAAGGAACAAAACAATCAAAACCGTCACCAATCAATAAAACCCCAACATTATTGGATTCCAAATTCAAAACAATGCCTATAGTACTTTCTTCAAATTCTACTAATTCCCCTGCCATTACTTCATCAAGAACATAAATCAAGCAATCCCATCGCCTACTTGAAGTATGGTACCGGTATTTACAATCTTTATTTCCCTATTATATTGCTCAATATGTTAATGAATAATATTACCAATCTCATCGGCTCAAATGGTTCCCTTAAGTATTTCTGAACCCCTCCCCAACAAAGCCCAAAAAATGCCTATGAAGGACTAATCCATTATTTGTTTCCTCGTCCCAAATATACCAATATTAGCACTAATGGTACGTAATGAAACTCGTTGGTCAAACAACTATTCATAGCTCCTAAAGGAAAACAATAGGATTAGACAGTCAGAAGGTATGTTGTTAAGATAGACTGGAGAAAACATGTTATGAGAAGTTCAAGATAAAAACCAGACCTAAAGAAGCTAGCTATATGATTATATATTAAGGATTGGACATTCTGTTTCTCCATTTTATCTTATTATATATTATATATTCAGGGATTATTATGTAATTAAGGATTAGACACTCCTGAATATATATATATAACTACCAAAAATTGCAAGAAACAAACCATACTCCTCGGTAATTAACAACATTAGCAATATGGATAATTAGGATATCTAAATCATATGGAAAATCATAACGGTCAACAATTTCATACCAAATTTCAACAAGAAAATTCATAAAAATTTAGGCATCCGGAGCAAGTAGTAGTCAACAGAATATAAAGGAAAAGAATTAAAAAGGCCAACAGTACACACATTTTTAAGCAAAGAGAAAGCACATTTGTATGTATAGGTGCATATGCACACACTCAATGACGTGCACAGCCTTTACCTGTTCTTCATTGAAGTCATAAGGCATATTATGCTGTTTTATTGGCTTCCCAAAATTTTCTGATCGATCTCTGGTTTCATAACTTGCAAATTCAACTAAATGTTCTGATTTGGACAAGGCTCCATTATTTTCAGCCTACAGTAAGCAAATAGATATTATGTTGAGCCCATTGAACTGACTTAATAATAAAAAACTGGAAACCATAAACACATACAACTTACACAACGACGACCACCAACAAGTGTGCTTTTCATGTCACCATCTTTAACATCAGAATGATCATTTCCCTTTTCTGCAGAAGTTTCATCTTTAATAATCCTGAGATTTGTTAAGTTTAATATAATATCAGTCAATCAGAGTTTCTTAGTCTCACCAAAAGTTTGCTCCACTGTAGAGGCAGTGGCTCTGGTTTCAGACTTCTCTGAATCACTACCTCCACTAACTGCAATATCAGGTATCAACAAAAAGAATAATTAAAAGAATAACACTGCAGAAAACAAAACTGCTTTCATTATTCGACCCCGAAACATAGAAGAGACAGATAACCAAAGAAACGGACTATTGAAAAAGAAATCCATAAACACAATATTTCAAAATTTTATTCCTCATGCAGCATCACACAGTCAACAAAATCAATTCCAGAACAAACTTGTAGAGCAAACTCCATGTCCCAAAACTCGGAAAGAGTGAAATCAACTCACCTTCCTTTGCCGAATAACGTTTAAGCAATTCCTCAAGTGGGAGATCAATTTCATTCTGCAAAGCTGCCAATTCTTCTTGTCTCTCTTCTTCAGTTATAAGAGCCTCATCTTCCTCAATAGTGTGCTCATCATCTTCCTAGAACAAGATCACCAAATGTCAATTATAATCTCATGGCAGTAAAAATGCATGGAGAAAACAAGATCATAGGTTTCATAGAATTCACAGAAAAATTGGATCAATGTAGCTTAATAACAACATAAATAATTGCAAATCAGAATTCATAGTTCAAATCATCAAAATAACAAACAAAATAGGGACAATGAATTTCTCAATCTACATCTACCCCACTCCAATCATTCTCTCTCTTTCAAATGTTATATTCCTCATGGAATAGTCAGATTTTAGTAACACTTATAGAAGCGAACTATTTTAATCCTCTGACCTTTCTTTTTACTGAAGTCGACTATCCAAGGCATAGTAATGAAGTCTTCTCAGTTAACTCCATTAGAGAGTTCTGTTTTTTATCATTAGAACCAAGTCTTTCCAGTTAATTCTGTTACAGAACTCAATTCATCTACTTATAACTGAGCAACTGAGGAACATATTTAGTAAAAGGAAACTAAGATAATTACAACAAAAATACATGATGGGTGGCTGAAAAGACAAAATGCTGTTTTCTAAATTTGGTAAACGTTAACAGGATGAACTTGATTGGAATTTTGAAGAATAAAACATGAATAAAACCATTTGATAGTAAATTGAGACATGAAAGCAGGATAAGACGGAGACTGAAAAAGAGGTTATCCCAACTTGTATTTTAGAAATAGAACTTTAACTATTTTTAAATTTTGATAAATCTCATTTCAACTCAAATATTTTCTCAAAAAGATGTGATCCTTAAAAAGTTACATAAGATTATCTCATAAGCAATAAAGATCTTTCTAGGTCAATGAATATGAAGATATGACGACTCATCACTGCTCCTGATGGAATTTTGCCAAGGATTTGAGGCTGCAGAAGGCCATCCAACCAAATACTTCGGTGTATTTTCTTTGGAAAACAAAAATTGATCACAGTTTAATAATAGAAGTAACTTTTTTCATGTACTTGTGTTGATGTATTCCAAAATTTATAGTTAATTCTATATCAGACAGAAGTAGCTTACAATCGAACCCAATATCCCCCATTATTTGTGTTTCCAAGATCAAACGGAAAATGTACACAACAAAGTAACACTCATCTAATTGTTTCCAGGGACATGATGCTCTAACAATAATCGCAATTTTTGAATTACACAGCTTTTGTAAGCTGTGAGTACATTTTCTAGGTTACCACTTATGTGAAGGGTTTTGTGGCATTCAAAATAATACAAAAATGCATAGAGAAAAATAGAAACTCACAGATTCATCCTCTGATTGCACATCAAAGTCCTCATCATTTTCAGCAGCATACAATTGAGGCTCTGGAATGACAAAGAAAGGAATATGGATAAGAAGATTTACACGTTTCTGCAAAACCAATTAAGGATATTTTGGATGATGTGTAAAATAAAAAATCTAATAGAAGAGCAAACAGTGAATCACAATATGTGATCTTATTCCATTGTGGTTTGAACAAATTGTAATTAAATATAGACTTAACTATTAAGTTCGATTTATTTAGTCATATAATAATTATTAAATTAGATTACAGATATCACTTGGACTAACATTAAATTATAGCATTATATTGCAGCAATCAATTTAAAATTTTGAAATTAAATGTTGTTCAGAGTTGTTTGGCATTATTCTATTATTAACGTATCTGATCTTCTATTGACACCATTATGAACCAGTTTTAATATTCTGTTTGAAATTAAATAAAAACACATAATTCTGTTATTGTCGGATCCAGTCTTCTACTGTTACCATCATGAATCACTTTTAATTTGAATTAATGAAAAGATAATTTAGTGATCTTTCTTCAACAAATCATTAAGTTTCTGTTTATATACTATAATTGGACTAATGATTTAACTATTAAGTTACTTAACCAACCTGTTTTTCAAATTATACATTGCACCATCTTTGATAACTGCACTAGTAGGTAACTTCAGATATTTTTTGTCTAATCAAAGTAAAAAATGGACGGTTCCATTAAAAGCAGTTACCTTGTACTGTCCATTACTTCCTACCAAGCATCATCTTAGTAACAATACTAAAAGATATATATATAAATAAGCCTCTGCTTACCATCACTAGACTTGGAAGGCCCATCACTATCTTTTTCGTCACTTTCCCTCTCAGAGATACCCGTTTGATTCAGCGCAGGATGTGGCAAATATGGCTTATCCACTAGATTCTCCGCTAACATTGTAGAGTACCTAAATGTAACCCAAGAACAATCAATTACCAATAAACCAAAAAAATACATGGACCAAGCTCCATTATATTAAAGGGAGACAACCTAGAATCACCTCTCAGTTTGTCCTAAAAGAAACTCGAGCTGCTTATCAAGTGCCTTTTTCTTTTTCTCATCGAGCTCCACCTGGTGCTTATAAAGTACCTGGAGAAACAAGTATACCGTTTCAAACCCTCGCACAAGTAATAAAATCTCCCACAAAATGAAGCAATAAAGGATACTTGCCAGTTTTTCTATTTTAGTCCAGAACTTCTTCACATCCTTAGAAATGTTAAGTGCAACTTTTCGCAAACGTTGTTCCTCTTCCTAAGCACCGTGAAAAGCTCACATTAACAATCATATAGATAAATGCTGATAGTGAAATTCATATTCTACTTGTTGATTTCTAAAATCCATGGCCAATGTCAGTCCATTCTGCAATTACTGCAATCCCTTTCACAGGTAACCTATTATAATTTCCAGTGAAATAGGTCCAAGAAAAGGAGAACCTTCAATTTCCTTTCACCCCTGGTGACCTGATCTACCATGCCCTTGCTGGCTCTCAATGCAACCTTTTTCGCCTGAGCCAATTTCCACTTCCTCTCAGACTCAAAATCCTGCAGACAACCAGCTTGATTACGAACAAGAACTCACAAAATATGCAGATAAAGCTTATTCCCTTCAAGTAACGACCAAAACAATCAAATCTTGAAGACCTCAACTGGTCAATTACCTTTGACAACCAAATCATCTCTTCCAAAACATGATCCCAATGCGTTTTAGGACGACGGGGCTCCCTTGGAGCTTCAAGCGCCTACAATTGAATTTAAATCATAAAATGACAGATAAAAAAGAGAGAAAAGGCTGGCACCAACTAATCAGAGACTCAGCCACTAGCATATTTTAAACTTCTAGAGTGAAGCGGCATCTTCTACCATTAGTTAACAAGACAAAACCTACAGCCTAAGAAATCCTTTCTACTCCTTGAATTTAGTCCTAGAAAAATAATTTTGCTGTGTTTCACCCTATCAAGACAATCGAATCCAATACAAGCAAGAGAAAATTGAACCATGATATCACAACGAAGAATAATAATGAACATATTCGGGAACCCAAATAGCAAATTATTTCTTCCTCTCATGTGAGTGGTATGCCATATCAATTAAATGACAGTATATATACTAGCAGGAACAAGTTTTAATTCAGAAGATGTGCATGAAAAAGAAAAGCAAACAACAAGAATAGCTCCTTCATAAACACAAGAGGTAGATATATTAGTTCACAGAATTGCAAATAACCCAAGTAACTTCCATCAAGTATATTCCACAAACCCAAAGAATTTCAAAAACAGTTTAAGCACATGCACCGCCATCTCTGCCTGCTGAGTCTTGGTTTTTTCCTTGATCAATAAATTAGTAACCCTATGTCCCAAAACCAAGAGAAAGAAACGAAAGATCACAAGTATCCATAAACCAAATGCAGGAATCCAAGTACAATGAAGAATTCAAGCGATCCTGTCACCCCATACAATGAACAAAAAGATCAAAAAGGGGAAAAACAAAAAAAAAAAGAAACAAGCTTTCTCCAACTAAAAACCCCAACTTTACGCCGAGCAAAATAATAAAACTAACTGAGCAGATTGACGCTAACCCAACCCATTAGCTCAAAACCATTCAAACCAAAGAAAATGACTGCCTTCCTTACTGCACTACAATGCCTAAAGAAATGTAAAAAAGAGAAATATCACCTTTTGACGGCGAGTTCTAGAATCGTGATCGAGCCTAGACCTAGGCCCTTTAGACGCCATTGTGGTTGTATTCTTCTTCTTTTTCTTTCCTTTGTTACTTCCAAATCAAATCGCGGAAGTGCATGTCGTTGAGAAGAATCAGAGAACCAGCAAACATTCGTAGTTTTGGCCTACAAGAAGAAGAAGTAGCTTAAGGAGAGAAAATGAAGGGTTTGGGGGTGTTTGGTTCGTGTAGTTCTCTTCTTCTTCTTCGTCTGTTTGGCTTCGGCCTTAGGGTTTCTCATTCCAGATTTGTCCTTCTCCTTCTTCTCCTTTCCTTTTACACTTTTTATCGTTATTTACTTTATGAATGACTTGCTGGCTTTCCTCCGATACGCAACTGTTTTCTTTTTTTCATAACTCGTATAAAAGAGCTTAATGATGTTAATAAATATATTTGCTTTATTTAGTTTGGCTTTATTATAAAATTCATAAATATTGAGAGTTTAATCTAACACAAATTTAATTGTTATATTTATAAATTTTAAGAGATTTATTTTATTAAATTCATTATATTTTAAGTTTAAAATTTTATATCAATGTTTTAAAAATTACATCGAAAATTAAATTTGGAGATTTAAGATTTAAAAATTTAATCATAATTAAATTGTTATAAAATTAGATAAAAATTAAAGAATTAAAAATATTATTATTATTTATAAAAATTTAAATTTTAATCGAAAAATATTATTAAATAAAATTAATTATTTAATTTTAATTTATAAAAATTAATCAATTATTTTATTAATTAATCAATTTTTAATCATAAAAATTATTTAAAAAATAAAATTGAATTCAAAAAAATAGACAAGATCCAACATTTTTAATCATTGCAAAATCTTCTGATAATGGAAAATGATCTGTAACTAATTTAAAACTTGTTCGTAAGAATAAAATGGATTCATTTGGCGTCTAGAAGTCCTCTCTTTACAAAAACAGCGACGTCGTTCCCGTTATCGAGAAGAAACTCCTTTTTAGCAATCTTTAAAAATGCTTTAAAAAGGGCAATATTCCAATTACGGTCATACACAAGTATTTTTAAAAAAATTTAAAATCTATTACTTAATTATTAGAAAATTATTATATTTAACTTATTTTTAATTTGAATAAAATTTTCATTAAAAATCTGAAAATTTCCATTAAATAATCAATAATGTACAGTTATATTCTTAATTAATAAAAAGGTTGTCTGCGAGGAAAAAAAAAAAAAAGGATGATCCAATCTCATGCCCATTTGAATGTAACAGATATCAGCGGAGCCCGAAAATAGATGTGCATTCAAATCATACGAGCGAGTAATCGACGATATGGTCATATCGGTGACGCTATTGTTAATTGTGATCCAAGAAGCACTTCCCATTTTTCCACTAGAAAGGTGATCAAAGCTGTAATTATATGAAGTTGTAAAGAACTCAAGCACGAAAATGGTACAATAATACGCTATGATGACAATGCTGCAGTTATCATATAAAAGCCAATTGAAATGGAAAGAACATTTTAACAAGTTATCTATATAATTCTTATTTCTCACTATACGAATAATAACATAACTTCTGGATTTGAGTTCAAGCCCTCCACTCAGCTTTGGCTCCCCTTTACAAAAGAACTACATTTCATACTACAGTTAAATATCATAAGCAGTCAATATATTTTCCTTTTTCCTCTTTTACACCTATATAAATTCTTATTACAATCACTAATTAAGAACATCTACCACTGCATCGAATGTACCTTCCGAAGAACGGAGTGTGGTCTTCGCTTCTCCACGACCGGAATGAGGTTCTCCATGAGCTGCAGAAAAGAGAGAACCACAATGGATATTCAAAGGCAGAGCTCAGTCAAACCAAAGCTCAGGCATGGCATGAGAAGCTCTAGTTTCCCCAAAAAAAAAAAAAACCTATGTTTGCCCTTGGTAGATTGTAACTTTCAAGTTAAGAACATAAAGTCAGGAAGAATCTTATCGGACATTGTTTAACCAAAATCAATAAAGTGCTTCAACATGCATTTCTCACATTCCAATGTTCTTTACAGAATTCGTCCATTTTTAACATATTGGACCGCCTACCTATGGATCAACAAAAAGAGAGAACTGACTCCCAATTTTGTTTAGAAGGGAACAAGAAACACATCCTTTCTGTATGCAAAGCACCCATTCAGAAAGACATGATTACAAATTTACCAAAAACAGAAACAGAGATATTAACAAACCTGTTTCAATCTCTCTTCATTCTGTTCAATCTGCAATAAAAAATTTCACAATTCAGAGAAGTTTGAAGAAGTGGCATGTTACTATTTAAGTAAAGTGCATTAATGTGCATGCCATGTGAATGTAATATGATATTTTTGATCCATGTAGTTATCAGCAAGTAAAGAATCTAGTTATATATGGTGTAAAGCAGCATAACTCAACTAAGAGTATGGCCTGGAAAGGAGTTAAACGAGGTACGCACTAATCAGCAATGAAGCAAATAATAAGATTAATGGAGCAAATAATAAGATTATTATATAAGCCTTTTAAAGGAGATGCATAAGGAGCAGTGGCACAAATAATAAAACTTGCATGAACAGTACAATGAAGGAATCATAGACTCATAATAATTAGATGTGCAACAAAATTTAATAATCATCAGCATATAGCACATTTCATTAATGGCTCAATAAAAAACGGTTAAATATACCACATTCCTCAACGTGGAACTCCAAACAAAAGCGAACTTGTGTTAAGCACATCTCCGGTTTTCTGTCCATGATCAACCATACAATCCTACATCATTTTAAATTATATGCCACATATGACCTTGTTTTCACTGTCAATAATTTGATCTTCTTTTTCCATTCATGCTCCAGAATATCTTGTTTATGCACCAAGAAGAGTTTGCCTATAGACCAATATTCCTTTTACCTCTTCTCTTCGTAGTCGTGCATTTTCCTCCTCAAGTTGCAACACCAAAGATTCCAGCTCAACTGTGTAGGCCTGCACATCAGAAGCAATAAATTTTTATTCAGGAACCAAAGCCAACTGGGATGGTACACAGCTTTCATCAAAAACAGTTTGAATAAGCAAAGCACTTTTTGATTCAACCTCCAAAAATCAATAATTACCTTAAACGCAATCCTCACCCACCCATAATGTAATAAACACAAAGACCTACATAAACTGAGCTTAGACCACTTTATAGCCAAGTATTAATAGGACTTTATATTTTCTTCCCTTTATCACTCTCTGCATGTTCTTCTCATCCTAGAAGCTAAAATGCCAAGTGATAGAGGTCTCATTTTCGGTCATCTAGGCTCTCATTGATCCTGATAGATTGTTTTATAATAAAATGCTGCCTCCATCAGGGACTGAAGGATCAAAACATAAATATTTGCCTTTGTTTAAAAATTGATCTCAACCTTCCTCTTGCTCATGTGCCTAAGAGAGGGGCTCCATTCACTATCCACAGTTCATGCTCATCCTCTACTAGAAACCAGGTTTCAAAGGACCCCCACGGTTCAAAATTATTCATCCTCACCAGATGTTATGAGTTCGAGATCATTCTGACTTTCAGGAGAAGTAAATTGGTACAGAAGTTGCTAATTGATCAACTCAAACCATTCTATTGAATGAAAGAAAGCTAACCTTTCAACTATCTGAATATCCAAATCTTACCCTTATTCATGATTTTCACGATTTCTCAATGCCTTTTTATGCCCTACTATCTTCCAAAGTCAAAGTAGTTTCTGAGGAGAAAGCAAGAGGAACTTTGAAAAAGAAATTATTCTTATCCAAGAGATCACTAATAAATATGGAAAGATCTTAAAAATCTGTTTTCATCATTTTTTTAAAACAATTATAGTATTGATCCATTCATTCAAGCGATCAGATTTAGTTTCGTTGCTAGGAAAAGGAGTGAGTTTAGCAGAGGGTTGTGTGGGAAGTGTAAAGATTTCTGTTTAAGAGTGATTCTTAGAATTAGGTTTGATTCGAACTAATCTACTGGTAGTTTTGTTTGTCCTAATGATTTCACTTCTTGTTGCAAAATGCATGAGCAATTCCTTGACCTACCCTTAGTTCTAATTTCTTCTTTATAAACTCCAGCCCTAAAATTTGATCAAAAGTAAAAATCTCCTTTTTGACTGACAAACAAAATCATGATTTTTTAAGAAACAAACAAAACATTTGAAAAGTCGTTAATCTGAATCACCAAATTAATTAACGATTCAAAACAGCAGCAAATCATTAGAAATCAGTATTGGAGAGACACCTGTTTGCGTTCTCTGGACCTGGCGGCAGATTCACGATTCTTTATCATACGCCTCTGCTTTTGCTGGGTGGCCTTATCCACCGGAGCGTCCTCCAGCGCCGCCGCTGCCCTTCTCTTCCCTCTCCCTCTCCCCGCACCTCCTTCCACTACTATCATTCCATTTCCATGATTATTATTCGGGTACTGCCCTCCCCCTACTCCTACTCCTACTCCTACTCCTCCTCCATGACAATTATTATCATTATTCATATTATTGTCATTATTACCATTAATATTACCATTAACGACTGGATGACTGTAAGCGGCGGCCACAGCTCTGACATCCTCCTCCCTAACTGCCCCTGCCTTGGTCAAGAAATCCTCCAGCGTCATCCCCTCCATTTCTCCGTCGCCCCTCCTTTGTTCGCCGCCCTCCACGATATCCTTCCAGACATCGTCCACCGACTTGTTACTGTTAACGGGATCGGAGGGTGGAGAGTATATGTTTTTGAGAAGATCGTCCATGGTTATGGCGGTTTGGTTGTGATCTAGTTGGTTTTGTTGGAGGAACGAGTCTACTGACTGTTCGCGTGGCATTTGTTTATTGGCCTTTGACGTGATCGGCATCACCACATACATATAATATATACATATAAATATGTAGATATAGCCTCACGCACTCACTCAAATACAATAATCCAACCCCACTCAAAATTTTTATTTAATTTATCATTTTTTAAAAATTCTAATTTTTATATATTTCAAATTGGTTATTATATTAAATTTTTTATTTTATTTTTTGTTCTTAAAAAATTATTACTTACTTTTTGTATTATTATTATTATTTGACTATTACATTTAATCATTACTTGTTGCTTTTTCTAATTTTTATTTATTCATAATTTTAAACTAACATTGTAATTAAAAATAAATAAAAATAATAATAGTGGAGAGTGAGAGTTGCTATTTAAGAAAAAAAAGTGATGTGTAGGTTGGGACCTGGGACTGGGACTATGATGACACTTGGAGAGATTTGGGGGAGTGAGTTTGGTGGCAGGGGCAGAATTGGCAAAAAGAAAAAGGCAATCAAAGAGTAGTTGTCAGTTTGTTACATGGCAATTGTCCACTGTCAGTTTCTGGAACATCTCTGATAAGCCATTGCCAATTGGTAACGTGTTATTATTTTTTAAAAAATTAGATATATTTAATATTTAATATTTTTATTTAAATAAAATTTAATAATAATTCATGATTAAAATGAAAGGATTTTATTTATATTAAAATGTATTAAAATATATATATTATTTTTCATACATTTATTATAAACAAAGATAGTGAAATTTACAACAATTAGTTAAATTATTCATTGGTAATTAAAAGATCACAAGTTTAAATCATAAAAATTATTTTTTTATAAAATATAAAAAAAAGTTGCGTATAATTAATTACCCTCGAATGACCTGTTACTCTCACAAAAAGAAGAGACTTGTATACTTAAAGTACCCCTATGAAAGGTAACTTTAAAGGTGTTGAAATCAATTTGCCACCTTTACATACAAGCAGTTTGCATCATGAAACAGTACATCTTTTTGAAGATATGGGAATTGTTTAATCATGAGAAATGAAATAGATAAAAGACCGTTAGAGAATCAATTCAGCTTCGCATCTCTCCTACAAAAAGTGTTACTGCAAATCAATTCAAGCCCAGTTTGTGTCCTTTTCTGCAGAAAATTTTCTGGTTCTACGTCAAAATTACTCTTGGAAAATCTGAAAAATTATCTTCAATGGCTTCCAAGCTCCATTCCTTCCTTGCTTTTCTTCTGTTATTCTGAAGCTGTACTTGATGCTTTTCACCAGTTAGCATGAGCATTCATCAACTCCTTTTGGCTTTTTCACTTCTGCATCTCTTATAGTTACTATAGTTTTGTGCATAGTTAGGAAACAATGAAAGCAGATGGGGGCCTTCAGTCATCATCAATGCCTCCATCATCCATTTCCATGTCTCCATCCCCATCTCCAAATTCATTCTCATCTGCTTGTCCTTGATCAGCAACTCCATTGCCGCTATACATCTCATAATTCTCCAAATCTTGTGCTTCCGATACACCGAGAAGTTCTTTTTCCATACCTGCCTTCATAGCTTCAAGATTTGAATCATTGAAAAATGTGGTATAGGGTTTGGATACCTGCAATATTACACTTTCTCAATCAAAAAGAGCAGCTTGTACAAGTTATTTGACGTTAGAAATCTGTTCAAAGTAAAGGGGGCAAAAGTTATGCAGAGAGTAGTGGATATTGGTTAGTGAGCTAGAAGATTTCTTAAAGTGGAAGACTTGACCATTTACCTTGAATATCAGATTCCTCTTCTCAGCACTCTTCAGTAAGTTGTTCCAATGTTCATCCTGCCTCAAAGTTGATGCAGACCCGACAACCTAACAGTCCCAAATTGATCGTAAGTATCGGTAAAAGAGGTTGCATGTTGACAAATTTTCCTGATGAATCAGGAAGCTAGCATACCAGCACAGTGGATTTCGCTCGGGTGATGCCAACATTCATTCTCCGGTAATCAGAGACAAAACCTATGCCACGATTTTCACTTGCTCTAACACATGAGAAAATTGCAACGTCCTTTTCACGACCCTGGAAAGTAAAGGCATCTAAAGTTCATCAGTTTCCATTAACATACAGTTTCTGAAATATTGAGATCCCTTTTCCAAAATGATTAGGATTGAAAGGCTAGCTACTAGTCCGGTCACCAATTGATTGACCAGCGCCTCTTCTAGTGTTCAATAGCGATAGAACATGACAACTATACCAATGCTTTTGGTGGTCCAAAAAAACAATTATTGGAAAAAAAAACAACCGTACATCAAAGATTTTCACAGAAAGCATATCAAGAAGCTGTATAACAAAAGGAACAATGAACCAGCTTACCTGGAAACCATCAACAGTTTGAATATCTACAAATTTTGCAGAATCCTGCCCAAAAGTATCACGAAATCGATCCTGGAAAAGCTTGACTTGGTATCTATAGGGGGATATAATTGCTAGCTGTGAACTCGAACGAAGCTCGGAATACATTGTCACCAATTTATGATACATGAGGAGCACAAAATCAACTTCATCAGTGTTTACCCAGGACCCACTTCCAGAAGGCTGAGACTCTTCTCCTTCATGTATATCAAAGAAGCAAAATGGACCAAAGCATCGGTAATGATGCCATTCACGTGATGTCCTACTTTCTAGATCTTCAGCATCCTGCAGTGCCTCATCATAGAATTCTTTTGAAGGAAAGTTTCGAATCTGTTATACAATTATAAACAGAGGTAAGACAGCTGGAAAAACACATGAAGAAAGCCAATACAGCAATCTGGTTGGCAAAATTCATCAAGGTTTTCATCTTATCTAATAGGAGAACTTAGAATTGTAGACCTGAGCACACGCAGGCCGGTCCAAGCTAATGCAAAACATGCACAACGAACTTAATGCAAACCCAAGTTCAAGCCTAGCCTGGCCCAAAGAAAGAACATCACTCAAGACCTCAATCCCAACATTATTTCAAGATTCATCAGCCTTCTGATTGGTCGACGGGCCCAAAGTTTGACAATTTCTTTTTGATTTGATGGGGCTATAAAATGTTAAAATCACATGCATAAAATTACAGACACTAAAAGAAAGTGTAAATAGCAAGCATGTCAACTTTTAAAAAAAAACACCAATGAGACAAATTAGGAAAAAATAGATGCAGAAAGTTAATCAGCTACTTAAAGTACAGATATAACACACAGATAACGAGTATGAACTCTCCTTATCAAGCAGACACATCTAAAATCTCTGAATAATATTAGGTTCTACAAGTTAAGTTTCATAGGTTGTGGTTGGAATTGTGGGACACTGGGAAATCCGAAGTATGCACAACAAGAAAATGCTCAGAAATTTACCAAAAAAAAAAAGAAAATGCTCATAACGGTTCAAGTAGGTGAATACTGACTAGCAACAGTAGATATCTAAGAGTTTAATAATAGATCAATGGAACTTCATCCAACTCCATCATAAATAAGCATAATAATGGTATCTTCAACAAAAACAAGCCTAACCTCTGGATGCATCCGATACTGTGTCTTCAGCATATTTACAGGATAGCCAGCTCTTTGGAACCTCTCAAACAGACTTGTACCATAACTTTAAATTCATCAAGAAGAACACCAGGCATGTTACTACAAAGACACCAACAGGCTCATAATGGCAACAACAAAGTAAAGATAAAAATGACAATCACATACCCAAACTTCCCTGCAACAGGAGAAATTACAGTCGCAGGCAATTGAACTGGATCACCAACCTAAAATCAAATCTTAGTATAAGAGAAAAGGACAGTTTTAATTTGACCATGTGGTCAAATATTACCAACTACACAAAGATGTTGAAAAGGGAACTAGTTCACAAGCTTGTACATGCAACATTATTTATGATGAGAATTGGCAGTTCTTACTGAGGTCTCAATTTCTTTTCAACAAGGTAAAGATATCACACGCAAGAACTAGAACAAGGCTTACAGCATAAAGTATAACTCAAAAATTGTTGTGCCTTCTCATAAACTTTCACTAGGTTTGGCAAAAGTTCCACAAAAAACAAAGTAGTATAATTATTTGCAAAGGAAAATGGCAACAACGGAATACCAAAAAAACTTGTCTGCATCCATTGGCTAAAGGAACAAGAGTTGCTGGTTCCACCTGTTTAAAGAAAACCCATGTGTATGAGACAAGCTGGATGAACATATATTTAAAATTTTATGCAACCTCATTAACCAATCAAAGTGAACAAAACTTATTACCAGTAAAATGCATAAATCATAAGAGAAGGACTTGGAAGTACAGGAAAATACATGCTGGGCCTGGAATTATAAGCAAACTCAAGTTCTAAATGCCTTGAGGTTTCTAGAGGCCTATTAATGTCATTCTAATACTGTCGTTTGTCCAAATACTAAATGTAATTCCTGGTGCTTGATAGAAACGTATGAGTGATTCCTAAATCTATCCTGTATTTTATTAATTCATTATTTAATAAATTCTAGCCTAAAACCTCAAATTCTAACAGAATTAAATTTCCAGCAACCCTCGATTCTACAATTTATAAGTGCTTCATCACAATGTTAAGGTCTCCTCTATTCTCCCGACATCAATTTAGGGGCACAAATGGCTTTTCTTATGTTATTATTATTAGTGTTGATAGCTTTCTTCTTTAAAGCAAGTTGAGAATTTATCAGAAATGCAGACAACTAACTAGAAGATATGATCCATGTCTATTTAAATTCTTTAGTAAATATTTAAATTCCTTTATCCTTTGCCAACATTAAATGGAAAAAGTAAGAAGGGAATTAAGTTTCAAAAGAAGTGCATTAACAAGAATGCATGAAGCCGTAAGTACTTACAGCTTGGGCAGCTTCATCAATTATAACTACATCAAAACCATGACTCAATTTACTAAATAGTGTTGAACCACTGAAGCTGAGAGTGGAAAATACCTGCCATATTTAAGCAAAGTCAGCATCACATCGAAGATTTTAAGTTCAGCACAAGACAAAATATACATACAATTACTGCTTCCTCCAGAATAGAAACACGAATGCTGTCTGTATCCCCTCCAGAAGCTCCATGTTTCTGTTTATCAGCCGCCGAATCAGCTTGTTTTTGCTTCACCTGCAAAGGGAAAAAACTCAGTAAACCACAGTCCAAGCAAACACTCAAACATACACATGTTAAGGCTTAGACAACAACATGTTCATTGTTGTAGACAATCCTGCATTATATAATAAGCTAGTATTCAGGATAGAAGTTAATAGTCCACCAGCAGGAATCAGAAAATGACAGATTGATTTAGTCACTTGTATGATTCAACAAAGAGTCAAAAAAGAAATGTTGCCAGCCATTGCATGCACAACTTCAGAAATCATGTTTGTCTTTATTTTCGCTTTCCATTAACAATGAGAATTTGAAAACTGCCAAATATTAGAACTTTATTCCAATAGTTTCTCTTTTATTTCTTTTTAATATGAAAGACAGTGGAGATCAACTATAAAGATTATAATTTGGGTGTTGTACAAAACCATGTTTTGTCCTCTTTCAAACCACATCAATTTCGTCTATTTATGATCTTCCAAGCATTAATAGGAGCAGCAACAATAGCCAAGATGAAGTTTTACAATTGCAGCTACGTACGAGGTAATCCATGCAGACAGACTGGACAGAATGATGAGCTTTAAGACCAATGCGAACAATTTTAGGATTGTAAGTACGGAGATTTTCATCACAGATACCTGTAAATGAGAATAATAAGAACATTCAAAATTCACGTCCCATATTACCGATAAACAGCATGCCTTATACTTTTAGATTGATACAAAAGATAAGAGATCAGCTGAAGTCAATCTCAGCCTCAACTAATATCTAAATAGATCATAAGGAAGCAGAAAGGTGGTCAGGTAGGGCAACTTTTCGAGTCAACAGAAATAGATGATTTAAATGGCTTCTTTTAAATGTTATTACAAATTTATCAGACAGAAAAGATATTTTTTAAAAAGGATGAAATCCGCTTTAACTTACAGAGAGACAAAGATAGAGAGCGAAGAAGAAAATAAACAAATGGAAGAATAGTAAAAAAGTGCTGGTTCAATCGATCATTTCAGTTGATGAGCTTCCCCAATTAAATTCTAAGAAAAAAAAGTCATCTTCGCCCCAAATGCATCAACATCCTAGATACTCCAGCCAAAAGAAAATAAAGAATACCAGCTCAGTCATAGCAACCAACCATATTGCTGAAGCAACTTTATAGAGCAAGGCTTTTGATAAGAAACAGAATATTTTGAGAAAAGCAACATTATTCTCTTTTTAATTTTCCTTTGGGTTGGCATTTGTGCTTACTAGTAAGAACTATCTGGTGCAATTTAGTCACCTAAAGCTTGTTGGTCTTGTGCAGTGTTTTGTTCTTCATCATCAAAACAAAATGAATTTTCTTTTGAAGCTAGCCATCAAATTTCCACAGCAATCAGATTACTGCTATAACCCTGATGGTATGTCCTCTCTGAAAATTTGAAATAACAGGATAAGCTGGATTTACAAAGAAATAAGAAGAGAAAATATGCATATATTTCCAGGAAGGAGAAAATATGCATATATTTCGAGGAACAGGAGATAACTGAAGAAAGATAATGAAATTGAATCTCTATCAATGATTATTTCAAAATTATTTTCTTGACTGCAACTTTAGGCGAAATAAGCCATATGATAAAGTACAAACTGAGCAAGCTGACAGGAAAACATTATAATTAACTGAAACAAGCAACGAGACCAAGGTCCACCCAGCAATTTATCACAAGCTAATAGAAAGCAGACATTACTATAAGTTATAGGCTTCTGCTAGTAAGGAAAAACTAGTACCATTCCTAAGAAGGCGCAACACAATCTCGTCAAGGGCAGAGTTTGATGGGGCACATACCAACACTCGAACACGGTATTTGCGACTGGAAGTGACAACTTCTGGTTTCTGCACCACTCAAGTTAGATTAGGAAATATCTTACCAAAAATGATAATTTATCATGCCCAAAACCAACTTACCAACTCATTTCCAGTTGTAGGAAAATAGCCATCATCACCATCTATAGGCATACTCAAGTCCCTAGGATTACAACCCATTAACCATGGAGATGCACGTTGCCAATGATTGTACCTGCAAACAATGCAAGTTTTTCCATTTTGTGAGAAACAATAGGCTTTAGTGCGTCCATATATAATCTCTTACTCAAAACTTTAGAGCATTTGTTATAGGTTGTTTCTTGTATAAACTTCTTTTTTTTTTTTCTTTCTTCCTTTTTGATATAGGACAACTCTACTTGTGATATCTTAGCATTAAAGAATTATATAAAATATTTGCACAATATACTTGAAGAATATTGATGTATGCAGGCAATAGGATAGGAAATTCTTAAATAGTAAATGAATTTTGCAATAGAAGTCCATAAGTTGATCACAATAGCTAATGTTGATGGAAACTACATTAACACAATTCTTATTGTGCGAAGAGTAAATAATTGTTAAATAAATAGGAAGGACAATTGCTGAATCCACAATCAAGTAATTGAAACAATTGCTTACATGGCGTTGGAACATCTTTACCATAATAGCTTACTGAGAATACGATGCATGAGATGGAGGATACATGGCTATTTTATGCTTAAATCAGAAGTTCCAAGCAATAGGTCAAATAGAAGTCACCAAACAGTGCCATATCAGTTTTGAAACAGAATCCAACAAGTCTAGAGAAGTAGGCATGGTTGGTCACAATGCAAGGGCCTTTATGTTCACGAAAGTAGTTGAAACAAATTTACAGATCAGTCACAAAGGTAATTAGCAAGCAATCAAACATACTTTTCATGAAGGGGTAGTTCTGGCCCGCATTTAATTTCTCGAAATCCACCGCTACAAGGAAAAAAGAGCATCAATAACCATAAGAGACTAAAAGGATATGATGTCATAAAAGCCCAGAGAATGTAAGACGGATGAGGAAAAGTAAAAAGTGGGTTAAATGCTCACTTGGAAACAACTCTTGCTGGACTAGCATGCAAGATTGCACTTAGGAGTGCAAGGATGGTTTGTGTTTTCCCTGTGCCTGGGGGGCCCTAGAGAAATTTGGGTAATCATCATCCGCCATCACATAAAGACTTGAGACAATATCATCAATGTATAGCATCATGTTAAAGCTATCACCATATCACTTTCGTATTAAGGGTTTAATGAGAGAATGAGTAAAGGGATAGCCTACAAGATCAATATTAAAGAGAAAAAAAATCCTACTACAAGACATTCTGATAACAGATATTTTGCTAGTTTCAAGTATTTCCTACCTAATGGCATTTTCCTTCACATATTACACTTTCTATGGATGGATGAAGGAGAGACATTTCGGCAGCTTTTTCAATGACAGGAAGGTCCATCTATTATATGAGTTACCATATTACTTTAGAACACAAAAAAATTGTCAAATCTTGGCTTGAAGATTGAAGTATTCAATCTTTAAAGACTTAAGTTTTCCAATGAATTATACTATGGCAAATTCAATTGTTTCTTTCAACTCAAAATTGATTATCGATCCTGAACATTAAAGAATGGAGGACACTAAAAGCAGAAGCCTAAAAAGAGGTTTTCTGTCTAATATTTTAGCATAAACAACTATAAATTGAGTAAAGAAAACAATGAGAGTAGGAAAAAGATTTGTGCTAAACCTGTATCAGCACAAATGGTTGACGTGATAGGCCTGCCTGCAACAAAAATGTCCTTCAAATTAACATTGCTTTCATACTCCATAAACAAGATATGCAACACATGAACAGAATGACCATCAGATCCGCTATTGAAGATTATGCCATTGCAGCAGCCTTTACCCAGCTAATTTTCCACAATTAAAGCCACTACTAGTTAAAATCTTTTGATTTTTTACAAAATTATAGACATGCCAATTAGCCTGTAAACACTGTTTCTTGGATTACTCGGATCATCCAAAAAAATTCAACAGGAAAGCATCAATTTTAAAGCAAAAACTTTGTTTACATCGTAATCTAATGATAAAACCAAGTTCACTCCGCACCCTATAACATAATTTTTAAATGTCGTACCATAACTCCTATAGCACATTATTTTATGTGAAATCAAGATACAAGATTGAAACTTGCCATGCAGGGAAATCCACAAAGAAAGTTGACTTTGCTCACAATTGTCAAATGGAATGTCATTTTAATTTGGCCACATAATTACTTACAAATCCTATTGAAATTCAGAACAATGATTAGATTCCTGACAAATATTCTAACACTGGATCAAATAGGTTGACAGGAATGATAATTTTAGATTGTCTTCTTTTGATGAGGCAATCAAGTTAATTTTCTTTTTCATTAAAAGCTAACAACGTCATAAACAATGCTAAACCAATGAAGATGCTTTCTCATATGCAATGCTACTAAGAGAAACTATCAGAAAATCCACTGCCTTTTCCAGTATCAATAATAGCCTCGAGCACCAATACGTCAACACAGCAAAAATAAAGAAATAGAATTCCCATGTTACCGTATGGAGAAAATAAAAATAGCATAGTATCGTACTTGTGTCTCTATGTAACTACAAAACCCAACCAACATACTTAAGGATTATGAATTGCTAATTTTTCAATTTCCATCTTGGTAATAACTTACATCAATAGCTTCTACTTGTGACTTATTAAGATGTCCTCCAAAGTATTCACGCAATGATTCAGAAACTTTCCATGAATGGTCTTCAGATCTGGAAATTTTACCCCCAGCTGTTAGTATTGAATCCTTGAATGGAAGAGAACCCACTGATCGTAGAGCTAAGTATTCACGAGAAATAGTTGATAAGCTGCATATCTGCAGATACAGAAAACATCAAACCATTTCCTATATGACAGAAATTTATTGAGAAACAGAATACAACAGTCACAATTGTAATAAGAAATGTACTCCTTAATGTCACTAAGCACAAGAACAAAAGTATAAGGGGAGAAAAAAAAGGAATTCATGGTGGTCAGTGGATAAATCGAACTACTTGACAAAAAATCCATGCAATTACAGAAATTACAGCATATTTAACAAAGCCTATTCAAGCAGATTTTCTAGCACCACTATGAAATCACATTCATGCAATCAAACAAAACAACCAAAGCTTATTGTCACTGGAATATAGAAAAAATAATAATTCATGGCGTAAAGTCACTGGCATGTCAACAAATAACTCTCAGCATTGTTTTAAAGGCTATCTGTAACCTACGAAAGAATTGCAGATACTCTAAATACAAGTCACTGAAGGCCTCCAATACCTTTCATACCAGAGAATGCAAATGGTTTCTGTGTTAAATGCTTTTCCAGATTATCATTAGATGTTCATTGCAAAAAATAATCTGAATTACTCCACCCGTATTCAAGTTATGGATGAATATAGGAATGTTCTCATAATACAAGCAAACAATTTACTGAAGTGAGTTACTCCATGATTTTCAGGTTACCAATCAAGCCCAATACATGCAATTCCAATAGCCTCTCTTTCATATATTCCAAAACACAGAAAGAGATGATATCAAGTGCCTCCAGTGAAAGAAAAGGACATGCTACCTAACAATAATAAGGCATCACAAAAAGTGACGAAAATGTAGAGGAAATAAATCCAAATGATGGAAGAACGAATCTGGAATTTAAACATGTGAGAGGCATTGGAGAAGAAACAATTGAAACCACAATTACACGTGATTTCAGCAAAAGGGTGGGTCACCTTTAGACTGAAGAGGGGTTTCTCCTCCGGCCTTAGAGGAGAAGTGATATGAGATCTCATATTCAACAGTCGTGAAGAATCAACAACATTTTCATCCAAGTGCTTGACTTCTCCCTCTAAATACATTCTAAGTCTAAGAAGATTATGCTGACGGTGCTCCACCAAAGCAAATGCATATGTCTTAGGCAGTTTTCCACCCTCTTTAATCTTCAATGAAAAGAAACCACGAGGTAGCAAGTTAAAATCAAGAAAGCAACATAGAAAGAAGAGTTGAAATCAATTTAAATAACTGTAAAGAAGAAAGCATTTGAGAGAATAAGCATCATCGTCAAACAGATAAAATGGAATGTCAAGCATATAGAAAGATGAAAGTGAATTACAGGGTCTTTGGAAAGAAGCAGAAGATCATTTTGCGAAATTTTTTCTCCTTCATCATCTCCATAAGTCACTGATGGCAAAAAAAACCCATCTGCCTGATTGCATTCCACCACCAGCCTCATCACCCATTCGGTTACTGTAAACCCCCAACCCAACACGCACACACACAGGCGCGCGCGCACACGCACACACAAAGAAGAAGACCAAACAAATTTGTTAATATTCATGGGAAATTTGAATCAAATTACACAGAGAAACAACAAAAGTTAAAATTGCCAGAAAGCAAAAGAAAACTAGAATATGAAGTAGGAAGAATAAGACCTTCTTCATCATCCTTCTTCTGAATAATCTGAGATTTAACCTCTTCAAACAAAAGTGGCTCAAAGGTCGAGAAGTAATCATCAAGGTCTTTGTATGTATTCTTCACTGCTTTTAAACCCAAATCAAAACCCTCTTTCCTATCATTCTTTTTCTGCTTCTGCTCATGAAAGAAAAAAATAACACGTATTTTGATTACAATTAATGAACAAACAAGAAAACAGAGTGCTGGATTCTGTAATGTGCATTGTGTACTTACTTCAGCTTCATTGAGAAGTCGAAAATAGTCCCAACCCAGAACCATCCTGCAGAAGCGAATGAAGGAGGAGGCCTCTTCGTCAAGCTTCTCTTTGTCCACCGCCATCTCACGCTGTCGCCCTCTTTTGGCCCACACAGGCAGAGTAGCAGAGAATGAAAGCTAGCAAAACGAAAAATACAAAACGAAATCTTTTTTTTTTTTTTTTGCAATTTCGGCAATAATTATCGGGCCTCAGTTCGGGATTGGGCAGCATGCGCCCGAGGCCGACCAAAGGCCGGTCAATCCTACTTGAACCCATGCCCAATAAAGATGGCAACAAACCAAACCTCTAATCGGCGAGCCCAACTCTTATGAATAAAATGAAGTTATTTCATTAAAAATATTAATTTTTTTATTTTTTATTAAAAACAGTTTATTGCTATTTCTATTTTTAACTGCCGAAATTAATTTAAAATAATAACAAAGGGATTACATTTTAAATATAATGCCTGAAATTTAACCAATTTGAGCTCAGTAAAAAGCCAAATCAAGCTTAAAGCATACGGCTAAACTTAATATTTTCTTTTTTAATTTAAAATTTATAAAACGACATTGTTGTTATTTCGGGGGCTGTTTGGAAACTTTTGAATTTGATTCAATTACATTAATGAGAATGAATTAAATTCAATTTACACTGTTTGGAACAAACTCAGTAATAATATAAATGAATTCAATTACACTCTTTGGAATGAGAATGAATATAATAAAAAAGATAATGAATATTATTATTATTATTATAAGGGTTGGTTAAGAGAAAGGAATAATTACTATTACCATTAACAATAGTTGATTTGTAAATAAATTGAGAAATAAAAATTTATTATATTCTAATTAATTAATTAATCATATTTTAATTACCTATATTGTAATTAATCAATTACAATATATTAATTAATTAAAATGTTTTAATTAATTGTATTTTAATTAATTAATTACAATATTTTAATTAATTATATTATTGTTAATTAATTATTAATAATATTTTGATTAATAGTCTTTGGAATTCAATCAAGTAAAGTACAAGAGAGTAAGAAGTAAAATAGTCCAAATAATGAAAGAGCAAAAGAACAAGATACTACCTCAAGCTTCAATGTAATTGAATTCCTGTACTTGGAGAAGTGAATTCAATTTATAAAGAAGATGGGTTTCAATAACATGCATAAATTAAATTTATTCCATTTTTATGTTTCCAACATCTTATTTGAATTCAATTCAGCCATTTCTAAACGGGCTGTTAAATTTTTTGAGTTTATAAAATTTGAGCTCTGATTAAACCCACTAAACTTAAGTCAAATATGTTAACTTAGGTTTAGATTGAGTCAAAATGAGTTGGCTTTAAGTTCGAATTGAGTCAGAATGAGTTAGCCAAATGGAAATACCGTTTCTAATTTTAAGTCCAATTTAGCCCAAAATAATGGTAGTTTTTGATGTAAGTGTTCAAAACAATGTAATTTTGTGGGATATTAAATAGAATTAGACCAAAATCAAATTTAAATTCAATCCAACGCAACTCAACTCCATTGATTAAATTAGTATTATTTTATTGAACATATAAGGCAAAATAAAAGTCCCAAAATTAATAAAATAATAAGTTTTGAATTGTCTATGGATAAAAAAATTAGACTCAAATTCAAATTATAGAAAATTCGACTAATTGCTATCTCGTAACTCATCTTGAATTATTTTAAGTACAATTGAACAAAAATAAATTTAACATCGGTTAAAAGTAATGTTAATTTCTTAATTAATTTATTTTAATGTTAATTTCTTAATTAATTTATTTTATAGTATATAGTTTACAAATTTTAGCGCACATTTGATAATTTATTTTGTATGCATTTTAAAACTAACAATTAAAAGTTCTATTGTCATACAAAAATGACAAAAAGTGTAGTTTAAAATTGAAGGTTTTCATCATAATATATTTTCAAAATGTTCAAAATAAATCCTTAATAAATAAATTTTTTAACAAGGATAAAGTTTTGTTAGTTAAATGTCACATTAGTGATTGTGATAAATTTATAAATATCAATTTTAGAGAGCAAGCTTTAAAACAATTGGTAAGATTATTCTAAAGTGACCAAAAGATTATAAATTTGAATCATAAAAATAGCCTTTTTGTAAAATGTAAAAGAAAAGCTACACATAATTGTTGCCTTCTTTATAATTCTCCTTCTTCATAATTCTCACAAAGTAGAGTCTTGTACGTTGAGATCAACTTTGATTAAAAAGAAAACTTATGATTATTATTTGTTTATGGTAAAAAAAAAAACTAGTTCAATTATCCATAAGGAATATTTTTGCAAAATAAAAAATATCTATATGATATTGTTCGCAACAATAAAATTGAAGAAGATGTACATAAATTATTTTTTAAGCAAGGTTACGTTTGAATTAAAATTATTCATTGAACATTAAGGAATTAAGAAAGATTAAATCTTTAAAATAAAATATACACTTTAAAAAGAAAAAATTTATTTAAAGTCTTTTATACCTTATATTAAATTTGAAATACTAATTTATAAACTCAAATTGATATTCTTTTGTAATTATTAAAGAAGTGCGTCAAGATAAAATTGTACATGGAAATTAGGTTGCACATTAAAAAAAAAGGTTAAATGGTGAAAATAAAAGTTCATATAGGTTTAAATAATATAAAGACAATTAATTTCAGACTTATCTATAAGCAATTTTTTTATAATTGCTTCCTAATGAGTGGTCGAGTTGGTGGAGTGGAAGGGCATGAAGTCAAAAGGTCCTATATGGATTCCCCCTAGCTACACTATTTTAATCGAGCCTGTCATACAGGACTTGCACACCTAAAAAGTAGCGACTGCGAATTTCTCTGTTTAAAAAAATTAAAAATTGAAAATAACTACAAAATAATTTATTTTATTAACAAAACTTGTTCTTAAAATATGCCAAACCATTAATTTTGAGAATTATGTTTATTATTAGAAAAATTTATGAACCTTAAGTCAAGTTATTAAGATTGAAAGGTATTTATAAAATTTGAAATTGTAAAATAAGATATTACTTGAGTTGAAAATTATACACATTTTTTCTTGCTTTCGAGGTTTCTTCGGACTGTTCTTGCTTGCTCTGCCTTACCTTGGGGGTGCAGCTCCTGTCTTCATTTGTGGCAGTATTAATCTTGGCCATTTCGGAGCTTTGTTTTTGCAGTTTTTTTATAGTAGTCTCTCCTAGGCTTGCTTCCTACTGGTTGGTTTGTTTTGGCTAGGTTTTCTCATTTGACCTTGTAACTTGGGCTTTCTTTGCCTATGTTTCTTGGATTTCTTGTTGTTGCTGTTGCTTGGGTTTCGGGCTACTTCTTCCTTTGCGGTGTCCCTTTGTTTATTTTGGTTTACCTTGCGGTTTTGCTGGTCAAGCCTTTTGAGACTGTGTCTGTGAACTTTCTTGTATATATTTTGATTATTTATTTAATTTTTCTGAATTACAAAAAAAAACACATTTACTATCTTTTGCATTAATTAAGGTAACAAACATTGTTACTGTATTAAATGGATTGACTTGAAAATGTTAACATTTAGGACAAGTTCTACAATAGAGCAAAGAGTAAAATAGTTTTAAAATGATCAAATTATTAAAAATAAATTCCATTTATCTTTTCCGTAATTTTATACTTTATATGTATTAAATCATTTTGATCATTTGAAATATTTCAAGAAAGAGATTTATATAATTATAATTATTGATTAAAAAATTTAAGCGATTTATCCGGTTCAACCGTAAAATTCTTGAATTGTCAAAATTTTTATTTCAGTTTTAAATTTTTTGATTTATTTAATAATTTTTGTTGTTAAATGTTGATTAATTTATTAATCAATCGGTTAATTTTTATTAATTACAATTTTTATAAATTAAAATAAATCATTTGATTTATATTTAATTTTTTTTAATTAAACTTCAAATTTTTCGATTGATAAGAATAATCATTTTTAATCGTATTTTAAATTATTTAATTTTCAATTAATTTTGTAACGTTTTAATATCGATTGAATTTTTTAAGTTTTAAAGTTCTTATCTTGTAAGTTTTGTTTTGATCTTATTTTTAAAATATTGATTGTGCTTACAAAATGTAAAATTTTAAGAAATGTTTGTTTTTAAATAAGCTAAAATAGATTTGATCGAATTTATATTAAAATTGAAATTTAATTTCAATTAAATATAAATTTTTAAAAAATTGAATAAAATCTCTTTAAACTTAATTTTTTTGGTTCGATTATTTATTTAATAAAATTATCTTATATTGCTTTTATAATAAAGTATTTCCAAAATTTTGTTAATTAATATAAACTTTAAAATCTGTTTAGATAATACATAGAAATGAAGTATAAAACTTTTGATTTACAGATAAATAGACAATTTAAGAGACTGAATAAAAAACAAAGGACCTTCGTTTCGTCTTTAGCCAAAACCCTAGCAAAACCCCTAGCCTCCTCGTTCTCCTTCTCGTTCCAACTAAAAAATGGTACTCTCTCTATCTTTATGATTCAATCTCTGCTTGTAGTTTCAAAATGGTTTTGTTCTAAATCGTTACTTTGTTGATTGACCAACAGACTGGAGAAGCTGTCAATCCGAAAGCATACCCTTTGGCTGATGCGCAGCTTACAATTACAATCTTGGATCTTGTTCAACAAGCTGCCAACTACAAGCAGCTCAAGAAGGGGGCTAATGAAGGTCTAGTCTTTGTCTTCAAAAAGAATTCTTTGATTGGTTCTTTTGGAGGTTTTTGATTTTGGTTTCTTGTTCTTTTACTTCTTTTTCAGCGACTAAAACACTGAACAGGGGTATCTCTGAGTTCGTTGTTATGGCCGCCGACACTGAGCCCCTCGAGATTCTTCTCCATCTTCCCTTGCTTGCTGAAGATAAGGTATAAAATGCTGTCTCTACCTTTCATTTCATGTATGGGCATTGAGTTGTTTTTCCTCTGTCACTATGTTTGTGTAAAAATAAAACATAAATTTGGGTTTTTTTGGTCTGATGAGTACTTTTCCTTTCTGAATTTGGGGAGTTGTAATAGGATCCTAAAGTTTTGAACTCTTAGATCCTGAAATGTTCTAATTCACCTGGGAAGATGAAGCTTGAACATTTATAAATCTTTTTAGTTTACTCTAAATGAAGATATATTGAGTGTTCTATTTGCCGAACGACCCCTATTTTAGTTATGCCTCTTATGCCCTAAGTTGCTCGAGAAGATGAGTGCTTACTGTAACTATTTGTAACCAGTAGTCTCTGCTGGGAATCCATTAAGCTGTTCATATGCTTTTGTTATCCATTTTATCATGTCTTGGCTTGTTCAATTGGATGCTTTATGTTTCATATACACGTGCAATTACTGACTTGATTCGCCTCAATTGAACATGCTGATATCCTTTCAACTTGGCATTTATTTGGTTTGGCCAGTGCATCATTTTGAAAGGACTTTGATGACGAACTTCTGGTCTGAATATTCAAATCTATGAGTTTGTTATGCATAGCAAGTTGGAAGCAATGTTATACCTCTTTAGTTGTTCTCTAGCATGCTTTTACTATGCTATTATTTATTACTTCTTATCAAAATGTGTTTTTACCGATGCACTATTATTGACTTCCCTATCTGATTTTGACAGAATGTTCCATATGTGTTTGTTCCTTCAAAGCAAGCACTTGGCAGAGCTTGCGGTGTTACAAGGCCTGTGATTGCTTGTTCTGTGACCTCAAATGAAGGCAGCCAATTGAAAAGCCAAATACAACAACTCAAGGTACTTAACCTGAGATTTGTTTATTGAGTTCAAATTGTACCGACTCTGTTGAAATTTAACTAAGCCATGTTTTCATTTGTCACTGAAATGCAGGATGCCATTGAGAAGCTTTTGATCTGACGAATTGTTGTATGTGTTCTCGGTGTGATGGGCCTCGTAGATCATGAACGATCGCTGCTATAGAGGCTTTGACTGATGAGTTGTACTACTATAGAGGATTGTATGTTAACCTCTGTTGATATTCTTATCACTTTTTTACTTGACAATGGATAACAGTTATTTTTACCCTAAAGCTTGGGGAGAATCAGCTATGAACTTCTGATTTGATGTTGGCTTGTTAAAAATGAGTTGTTTCCTTTTTACTGCATGAAGACAGCCAATTTGAGTTTCTTACCATACTTTTGAGTAATGCAAGAAGTTAAAATTGTCATAGGCCTTCCTTCTCACAATTGGAATTAGAATGTCAATTTACATGGGATTGGAATTGTAGTGTCAAAAATATGAACTGCATAAAATTTACAAGTCTAATGTTGTCTTTAAGCTCACTCAACCTCCTTTAAGAACTAGTAAGCTTTTAGAGTTCAGATCATGAGTTGGCTGGCTTAAGCTCACTCAAACATGGTGTCTTCTCATTTGATTCTAATAATTCTAGTAAGTGATTAGCAACTTATTGATGCTTATTACCGTGCAAATTAATGCCAAATGAATAATTATATTTGAACAATTAAGAAGTCGCTTGGTTCTATTTCTACTTTTTTATTTTCATTTTCTGTCTTTCTTTTAAATAAAAACAAAAATATGTTTGGTTGATAATGTAGTTATATTTTTATCATTAATAATAATTACATATTAGATAAAACTTAAAGATAAATTATTTTTAATTAAATAAATTTATTTAATCTCTTATATAATGTTTATTTTAATATTATATTATTTTAATAAATAAATAATTTAATATTTATTTAAAATTTAATATTTATTTGAAATATATTGTAATTATTAATTTAAATTTTATTTGAATATTTATATATTTTAAATTTAATTATATTTATTAATAATTATTAAAATTTAGTCACATAATTTAATTATAAAAATAAATAAAATAAAATTATTCATAATCTTTATTGATAATTAATTTTAATTTATTAAATATATAATATTGAATTAAATTATTCATATTTATTAAATTTAAATAATTAAATAATATATTAAATGATAATATTATGGAAAAACGGAAACAAAAATGAAAAGTTTTTCATAATTTTTGAAAAAAGAAAACAAAACTAAAATTTTTACTAAAACAAAGCAAAAAATCCAAAATAATAATGAAAGCAAACACTCCCTAAGTTAATACTAATTATGTTACTATAGAGAGAGAGAGAGACGACACTTGTTATAAACTGGAAAAGAGGCATTAGGATTAGATTGTTATAAACTGGAAAGGAGGCATTAGGATTAGAATCATGAAAAAGGCTTTACAGGAAGGCAGAAAGTAGTGGTTCCAAAGAAGTAAACCAATTGACAATAAAGAATTTGCAAAAAATCTTGGGAAGACTTTTTTTTCCCAATTACAGCACATATTCAACTTGATTGCTTAAGCTTGAAGCTCTTAACAGTATCTTCTTTTTAACCCATCGATATGAGTGACAATGAGCTCCATTCTCCTGGCCTGCCTTCTTAGACTTTCTTGTTTCTACTTTTGCCCTTTTCCACCAAAAAGAGAAGTCATTGTTTTGCTCTTCTCTTCTTCTTCTGGTTATGGACCTACACTTTACACGTGTGTAGCCATAGATTGAAGCACACAAAATTCAGACATTCAATCCATCAAAACCACACTGCTTGTAAGTGAGTGACTGTTTTCTTGGACTAATCACAATTGCACAATCCACTGATACCTGGACATATAAAGATAAACCAACTCAGGATGCACAAAGTCAAAAAAGATTGATAAGATTTACATTTCCACATTGCAATCATAGTACTACTCATTCCAAATTTATCTGACTTGCAATTATGCATCACAATAGGTGGGTCCGACTCGGGTCTAAAGTCCGATCTACCTTTAAGCTTTTCAGACCAGTTTAGTTTCCTGAATCCATGCCCAGCCACTCGGACTTTCCCACTAATTTCGAGCCAAGTCCAGGCCAACATGTCAATTATACTTGCAATAGGTTGATTCCATCATACAAATGTGCCATTGGGTGGGGCCCCAAGGACCCAGAAATGTCACTACATAGACATGAACAGGGTAGAAGCAAAGACTTTTTCTTTCCTACACCAGTAGGAAGTTACATGTTGTTTCTGTCATATCATCTCCCTAATTGCCACCATCTCCAAACACCTCACAAAGTCATAATGCAAAACTTAGTCCATGTATCATCAAACTAATACAACACAGTTCACAAATTCTTTTAAGAACTTCAACATCCTAATCCAACCCCAAGTGGGCAAAGTCATCCAATCCATGGGATTAACTTTCTACTTTCTAATCAACTTATTATAGAATATACAAGGACCTAATCACAAAAGGTGGCAAAGAAATTTAAGTCCAACCCGACCCGATGGAATGGACTAAATCCCATTTAGCCGGATTGGGAGACAGACTCAATTTTTTTTCAAACTAATTATGAGAAATCGGACCGATCTAACCCAAACTGGTCCGACGCATTGCCACCCTATAAATGACAAAAGTGGTCCTAAGCAGTTAATACAAAGGGGTGTCGTAGAAAGTGAAAAGAGAGAGCCAGAAATGATATTCTTCAAAAGAAATCTCATAGTCATCATCCTGTCCACATGTTGCCCCACTCTCATACTCTCATGGCGCGTACAAAGAAAGCAACTTTAGCAATTAATTCATTGGCTTACTTAAGGTTACAGTTATGGATGCTTTTGTGAGAAAGGAAATATGAGAAAAGGAATCAACTTATTCCATAAAAGGACAAGGCATGAATGCAAACTCTTAAGAAAGTAAAAGGGCATTGAAG
Organism: Erythroxylum guanchezii; assembly: GCA_025629825.1. Taxonomy (NCBI): domain Eukaryota; kingdom Viridiplantae; phylum Streptophyta; class Magnoliopsida; order Malpighiales; family Erythroxylaceae; genus Erythroxylum; species Erythroxylum guanchezii. Next base: position 1,957,759 of record JAOTAX010000197.1, read on the forward strand.
CAATTATAGGATAAGGGTAAAACAAAGAGGAGGGCATATTAGCAAAAGAACATAAATATATATATATATATCCATGTCCCTAAAAAGAAGAGAAGACGACAAACTCTACAGCTTCCCTGCCACAAGAAAACTTTTTCATTTCTCAAAAAAACTTAAAAAGCAAGAAAGAATCAATGTGGCGCACGTTAACACGAACTGGGGTGTATACTTTAGTAGTAGGACGAAAAACTCAAGAGTTAAGTGGAAGTAGAACAGAAGCTGGTGGTTGCAGGGTACATTGTCTTTTTCTTTCTCTTTATTTATTCTAATGATTTCAGAACCAGCTTACCAAGTTATGGAAGAAACAGAGGTTTAGAGAGATTAGTACAGAACAGAAACAGAGTTTTAGGGAGGTTTAAACAGAACAGAAACAGATGTTTAGACAGTTTAAGTACAGAACTGAAACAGAGATTTAATGAGAATATTACAGAAATAAATAGAGATTTACAGAGATTAGTACAGAACAGAAACACAGATTCGCAGAGATTACGGAACAGAAACAGAGATTTAGAGATATTATCAGAGAACAGAGACAATGAGAACTAATTGAATATCAAAAACCCATTTTCGCAGACATCACAATTAGATTGTAAGAACGAAAAATTAAAGATTTGAACAAACAATGGGATTCAGGAAACCTGGAAGAAAAAAGAAAACCAATGAGAACTGACCTGAACACCAGGGGAGTCAAAATCTAAAACACGGATCTTGGCACCAACTTCACCGAAAACCCTGAGCTCAACTCGATCATTCAAAGAGGCGTCTCGAATCAAATCGGCAGCATCAGCCTGCATCAAGCTGTACCGATCAACGATGATGGTGGCATCAACCTGTCTCTGGCTGTGGGCTTCCTGGTAAAACCCAGGAACAGAAGCTTTTCCCAATGGGATGCCACGGTACATCACTGTGAACCTCGACTCGCTGTACTTGATGCCTACTTTGTTTGGGTTAACGGCGGTGAAGAGCATGTGGATGGTTAAAGAAAGGGAAGCGGCGGCGGCGGTGCTGGACGTGGTGGAGAGGCCATAACTGCTGGTGGTGGTGGTGGTGGTAGTGGGGTCGAGAGAGTTGGGGTTGGGAGTGGAAATTCCCATGTACTGGACGCCCACTTGTTGGAGATCGAACTGGGGTTTCTTGGGTTTCACAGCTAAGATGATAATGAGAGTGACGGCTAGAACCAGAAGGGCAATGAATGAGAAGAGAAGAAAGAGACAGCAGCAACACCCTTTTAATGAAGCTGATGATGAGGAGGAGGAAGGAGAAGAAGAATAAGGAACATAATATGGGTGGTGGTGGCGGTGGGGATGTTGGCGGGGAGGCTGAGTATTAGAAGCAGGAGGTGGACCAGGTGGTGGTGGTGGTGGTCGGTGCTCGCCGTTGGGCGTGGTAGTCGGCGGCATTATTAGGTAATGTCGGCCTCTTCCTCTCCTCCTCCTCCTCCTCCTCTTCTTCTTGTATAGAGTGTTAATTTGCTTTCTCTGCTTTTGAAAAAGTAAAGAGAGAGAAGACGGAGAGAGGAAAAGGCATGGAGAAAAGAAGACTCAGTGAGGGAGTTTACTTGCTTTCTAGATAGGATAATATAAAATGATTAAATAATAATAATTTTCATCATAGTTAGGCTTGACCTGTGAACCTGTGTCCAATCCCAAAATAATCAAGTAGACTCGGCCCAAAACTTGATCGAATATGAGATTTACGACATAAACTTAGAGCCTGGTCGCATTTGGATGGTTTGAAATAGGGATGATAACAAGTTGGGTTAAGCCTGATATGAGGCCCGATCAAGTCCGAAGTAGTTCAATCTAAGCTAATTTTTTCTTTTTTAAGAAAAAATAAAAAATGATGTTATTTTGTTTATACTTGTGGAGCCTTAGGTTGGATCTTGACAGCCTAAGTAGATATCTAATCAACCCAAACTTGACCCATTGATCTTGGGTTAGATTGGGGAGACTTAGGCCAGGCTCGAGCTCGAATGTCTTCTCTAGTTTTAAATTTGACATAATATAAATTTTGAAAATAAAATTATTTTATTAAAATGACATTGTTTATATTTTTTTTTGTACATAAAAGAGACAAAACACGCGAGCTAACTTGAAGCTCTATAATATAGCGCCCCTTGCGCATCTCGTTGCAGTAACTCCAAAAGGCTCACCGGAGGCTCCCGGAGGATATGAAGACCTGGACCCATAAGAAAAGCTATAGCCACCAGTCTGCCCGCGCATTAGTTTCCTTCGCAATAAATATGCTGAAAGTAGACATCCCATAGACGGTTGAGGAGATCTCTGATACCTATCACCAAAAAAAGGTTCTCAGTCAGCACAATTTTGGTGGATGAGAGGATATTAATAACCTCAAGCAAGTCGGATTCGACAACAATTCGCCGAAAGCCCATGTCCCAAGCCAGTTGAAGACTGGAGTAGACGCCCCAGAGTTCCGCAATCAGCGGTGAAGCCCGTCCCAGATTCTGCTGGAACCCTCCACATTAGTTTCCCTGACAGTCCCGCGTCAATCCCCCAATAATGGCCTTATAGCCCCCTTGTTGTACTGCACCATCCGAATTCACTTTCACCCATCCCGAATCCGGTCTGGCCCAACCCACCAAGCTGCCAACCGGTAACCTCGAAGCCGGGAAGACGTAACCTTCCATAACGCTAGCATGTATAATCCAGTCAACATAAGCCATAATGATCCTAGGTCTCCCCGTTGACCATTCAAAACTATTCTCAAAAATACTACAATTCCTCCACTTCCAAAAAAATCAGCATACAATGCCAAAGATCATGGACCACGCGACCTGCTAGATGATAGTGGGACTCTGAAGATTAGATAACAGCCACGTCGCCTCATTCTGAGAGAAAAAACTTGGACCTCTCACCTCTGGAGGAAACTGGATCCACAAAGCTCGCACAAGCGCACAGTCCCTAACTGCATGAATCGAAGTTTCAGCTTGGCCACAGGCCGGACAACCGTAATCCATGGCGATACGTCAACTCACTCTATGCTGATTTGTAAATAGTTTCCCTTTCACCAGAAGCTACAGAAACGACCGGATCCTCTGAGGTCTAGCCCACTTTCAAATAGTTTCCCAGAACTTATGGGTGGAGTTTGGGGATTGTCCTTCAATTAGGTCATACGCAGACATCGTTTATACTTGATATATTTAAGTTTTAGACTACAAATTTAGCGATCTAATTTGATCGACGTCTAAACTCAAACTAAATTGTCATCCTTAATTATAAATTTGGTTTAAGAGTTTAAGATGTGTAAGAGAAAATTTTAAATTATTTAAACTCAAAAATATAATTTTAAGTTTGATACATAAAAGAAGAGGCTTATAATCTTTAATTAGAAAATATTAATTTTCTTCTTACAACTTTTTTATTGACTTTAATTAATTTTTGTAAAATTAATAACGATTAAAGTTGGATATACAAGAGCAATGGCATAATTTTTCATTAGAAATATTAATTTTCTTCTTCTAATTTTTTTTACTAATCTTAATTAAAATTTATAATATTGATAATAAGATTAAATTGAATTTTATTAAAACTAACTATATAATTAATCATTGAAAAGACCATATGAATTGGAGATTTATAAGCTAATCTATCCTATTATCATTTAAGACTGCTCACTGGAATGACTTCTTCCCTCGTATTCGGCTCGGCCTAAAATCAATAAATTTGGTTCTAATTGATTGAATTTTGAATTACACATGAATTTAAAAAATTAAACTTCAAATAAAATTCAGACTTAGACTATCCAACCTAACTTGACTCAAAATTTGGCACAACATTTAGTATAAAGCTTGCTGGGATGCGAGTTCTGGACAAGTCATGTAATACGTAATCTTATCCTTAACTAATAATTAATTTAAATATTAAATATAAACGATTTCGAGTTGAATAAAAAATACCTATTAAAATTTAAATTAAAAAATAATCAAACTCAATTCGGCTTCAAATTACGCAAACTCAAACATAAATTTTCAAACTAAACTCAAAAAAATTAGTCTAATGCCCAACATACTCCTCATCTCTATTTTATATTTTTAATCCGTATTTTATTCTTTATTCTTCAGATTTTTATCTTTTGCTATAATTATTTTATCCTTATTTATTTTAATATCCTCTTAATGAGCTAAAATTTAACATTCGTCTAATATTTTGAGGCTAGCTCTAAATTAACAAATAAAACTTTAATTAATCGAACTATGATTTAAATTGAACTCGATATGATCAACCTTACAAAAATAACTTAAGATGTGCTAGATTAGCTTGAGAGAATGGTAATAGAAATTATAAATTTATAATAAATATGACTTTCATTTCTTACTAATATAGGAGTGTAACGTGTTGCCCTAAAAGGAGATATAAAAATACCATTTCAAATTAGACCGAACTCAATAAGCCAACCTAACATGATTGACTCAGATCAAATCGACATTATTTTATTTAAATTATCAAGAATTACTTGATCAAACTACGTCGTTTTACCCAAAACAATGAATCCAACATCTCAATTTGCAAAATAAGAGTTTAATACAGACCTGCTTTTTATCTTCTATTACAGAACACAAAGTAGGACAACATCAGAGGGAACATAAGGAATAGTTCACCCAAAAAACCAAAATAGAAAACAAAAAAGGTATCAAGATATCATAATGCTAAGGGAGACAAGTTGAAGAGAGGATATAAGGGAAGGAAGAAAAAAGAAACTAATGTTCTCAATAGGCATCTGATACATAATCACAACTGATCAAGCACAAGAGTAACCTAGAAAAGAGTAATGTAAACAACACATTTTAAATCATTCCTGGTCAGGATTGTTGGTATGTAGGCTGGTGCTGGTGCTGGTACTGGTACCCTCAACATCTGGCTTGACCGAGTCGTCACCTCTCCCGTTGTTCCCATTCCGGCTGTTATCATCAACACCTAAAACATCATCCATGTCATCCTCCCCGACGTTTATATCTTCCACATCTTCCACATCTTCCTCATCTTCATTGTTGCTTCCACCAGGTATCTTTCTGGTTTTTGGACCATGTTCAAGCCTGTGAGTGTCCAACTCTTTGTCCATTGTCTCCTGCAAGTTTGCATCATCGCTTGTTCTTCTTGCTTTCCTAGCATTTTGCCACCTCTCCAACTCCTTTTCAACATTTTCTACATACTGATCTGCCACCTGCTTCTGATATTCTGATAGTTCCTCCCTCCTAGCAGCTTTCCATTGGGAAAATATCTGAAAATAAAAACATATTAGTTGAATAATAAATCAAATTCAAGTTTACACAAGACTTGTATAGTTTTGCCAAACCAATAGTTTGCAACATTTAACAGTCTTAGAGCATCACTGCCCATTTTCTCCAGACTTTCTTTCCATTATTTTCCTTGGCAAACACATGTTTTGGATGTCATACCATGACCAATAAAAAGAACTATTTCTTGTTTACACGGAAAAACATGCATAAAAATAAAAGAAAAGAAACAGTCAAAGCAAACCCGAGCACTATATTTTCACTCTTTTCAGAAGAAATTTGACAACGGGTGCACATCTTTTGCTTTGTTTTCATCAGAATATAGGCCCGAGGAATAAAGTTTTATTTTACAAAGAACAAAAGCATTTGTTACAACTTACAAGTTCCAAGTAACTCACCTGTTCTTTATGCTGTTCAAGTATGGCTGCAGCCTCATCCAACGGTTTTTTGGGCAAGTAATAAATTGGAGGCTCTGCCTTGGTCCTGAAATGAACATCACATAAGCAATTAAGATGAATCAATGGAAAAAAGGCAATAATATGACCCTTTAAGTTCTCGAAAGTAGGAAGCATTCACTTGTCCACTTTGTTCAAGATTACTATACATATGAACAGAAACTTATCTTCGTCTCAATAAAATTGTGAATATGGACACTTTTGGACCAAAGTTAAAAATAACCTGCACCAAACAATGATTACTTATAAGGAAATTAATAATGAATATTCTATCCCCGAAAGAAATTAGCAAACAAGGGAAGAAATTAATAATGAATATTCTATCCCCGAAAGAAATTGGCAAACAAGGGAAGATTTTATGTCAAACGGTAGCACACTACACCTTATGAAATTGCTAAGTTTCTTATGATGCTCCGTCCACCGAAGAAACATCAACTCCAACTTCTTTTCTTCTGCTTTCGCAGCAACTCGAGCTCTGAGAACCTAATGTAGCAAAGGACAGAGAGTAAAGAAATTAAAGATGATTTGCTACCTTATACCACATTAATTTTGAATCCAACTGTTCTAAAGATAGCATATGCAAAAACACACCAGATCTCTCCTCCTCTTTTCTGCTATTTTTTCACGCTCTTGCTGCCTCAGCCTTTCACTTTCTTCACGTGCTCTCTGCTCTGCCTAAATAAGAGGAAGACATCAAGTTGTTACATTAGACCAAAGCTTAAAATGCTTTGAGAAGTTGTTTTAGTTCAGGACACAACCTAATTAAACATAAACCACTTAAATACAAACATACTCCACACACTTCACAATAGAGAAATATTATTATGTATTCACAACACAACCATAATAATAACATCATGAAGAATTGCGTTGATTGTTTGCTACTAAATCTCAATGTAAATTTCTAATTGTTATGTTGGAATAGTAATGAAGCTTTTACTTATGGACCATTTAATTTCCTGAACAAGGCCTTTACAGGTAATTTCAAATGCAACATACTGTTTAGATTGTATTAACTGCCACACTTACTCTTTGCAAAGCATTTGACCTTTGAATGTATGCTTCAGTCCCTGAAAGTTTCATATCGTCTTTCCTGAATTTCTGACATAACAAGAAAAATATTAATAATGCAAGTACTCAATAGAAATATAATGAAATGAACACATAAATATGTATATGCAATAAAATATATCAAGCAGCTGGCATCTAATCCCCTGCTGGAAACTGTCAGTCTCTTTCTATAAATATAACTTCTGGCTTGTCGATATCCCCATAACTGGTCTCTGCCTTTACTTCGTATATAATATTCATTTAGGGTTAGCTGGGGTTGGACAATGTACATATAGAGGTAAAAACACCTGATTTTTAAAGCAAAGCAAATTTATTAGTCATTATGGCTGGTAGAAGGTGTATGATTGCAGAATCCTATTAGAAAAGGAGGGAGGTCACCACCAATTCATTTCTTTTCTTGCATCCCATTTTCTAGCTATGCTATGCTCGTTGTTTATAGACTACCTTAAACAATTAATTAAGATAAATTTTCATATTTCTTTCCTGAACTTCTAAAGTAAGCCAAAATAATCAAAGTATCTAAGCAACAATAAAGACTTAAATAATGCAAGTAGTCAATAGAAATATGATGAATTAATGCATTTAGCATGCAAGCAAACTCAAACAATTTCAACATCATGAAAAATGAGCTTTTGTAATCACAAAAAGATATATTTTCTTCTAAAAAAAGGATAATCCCCTTCTTCAACCCCACTCTACCAAGGTTGAACTGAAGACCTCTTAATCTCAGAGAGGGAGTGTCAACCACTAGGCTACTCCATCAACACCCAATAGGGGTAAATTTATTCTTACAAAAATGTAGGCCTTATCTAGCTAAACAAACATTAGAAGCACTTCTCCATGTATGAAAGAATAAAACATAAGTATTGACCTGAGGTAAGCCAGTCAGTAAAATATTACACCCATGCTCCTTTATCTTTTAATCATAGACAAAACGTAACAAATGCAGGCATGTTAATTGTCAAACATTTATCCCAATTGATGAATTTGACAAAAGTGTTTTCAATATTCCGCATTAATACTAATGGCATGGCCATTGAGGTTCAGAAAACTTTTTACCACCCATATATGCAGTAAATATTTATTCAGACAAAAAGGCTTGGAGGTTATGATTTTGGGAAAACAAATCATTGTTTTCAGCATGATCTATTCGACAAAACACCAGAGCTTAAAATAAAACAGAAGAGTTGCAAGTGTTACTGCAAAACTAGAGATACTGTCACTGCAATTGAATTACCGGTTGTAAAGCATAGAAGCCATACCTCTAAGGTACCCAAAAGTTGTCCGAGCATCCTTTTATTTCTGCTAACCAAACTTGGATCCTCATTCTTTGGAAAAACTCGTGGCACGTGCTCAGTCATAAGAGGTTCATTCTCCTGGCCAATTAATAAGTAAACAACAAAGGACAAAAACATCTATAAGTCACCCCCATAAGTCAACACTAAGAAAAGAGACAAGATTGAGGCATATACCTTCTTTCCTGCTCTTTGAATCCCGTCCCTCCTAGACCAACCACCCTGCTGTAACTTGGATGGCCTTTCATCAGAATGATCATCCTTGCCAAGGTCTATATTTCCTTCCTCAGCCAATTGCTCTTTATTTGCATCATTCTCTGATTCAAGTTCCTCTGTTATTTCCCCATCCTCTACCTTCAAAAAAATTTGTAGTTTGAAAAATGTAAACGAGCACAAGAAATGTCCAACTGATCAATAGTTTTCCATATACGTAGAACAAAAGGGTAACTTTGTATCTTCATTTAGTTTGTTAATTTAGGACAAAAGCATAAATTTTGACAGTAATTTAGAACCCATCATGACAAAAAAAAAAAAAAGAAACTTCGTATGACCAATAACATCTTACAAGACAAGTTAAATTTTCCTTGTATTTGTTCAAATGATAAACGCATGTTTAAAACTCACATGCCACAACCGTGAATCACAAAAACAAGTACAGATACAGAACATGTTAGAACTGCACCGCATTGCACATGCCTCCTAGTACATTATTAAGCCTAAAAGTAAGAGACCATCTGAAATATAACTTTTTTAGTGAATCGGGAACCAAGTTCAACACAAGAATGAAACCACAAACAGAATCCAGATTTACCTTGACAACAGCAGACAAAAGGCGCCGTTTGGCTGGAGGTTGATCTTCCACTTCATTTCTATCTGCCTGAAACTATCCAGATATTTCATTTAACAATCCTCCATAAGTAAAAAAAAAAAATCCCAGCAGGATTTTGGAAGAAACGAGAAAGCATCTAATTTGATGATCATAAACTATGAAGAGAGACGTATACCAAACGTTTAATTGCAACCTTGCAAGTAACAACAACCATAGAGAAAAACAAAACAAATAACAACAATTACCGGCCGAACAAAGCCTCGTTGACGGGCCCCATTGGCGGCGAAGTTGCGAGGACCAGCTGCTGACAACCCTCCTCTTCGGAGTCCACGAGGATCACGAAGACGCTCAGTAATCTGAGATTTGCAGACAAATAAACCAACACAAAGAGATTTAGTCAACAGCCAAAAAGAACTAAACCATCCAATCCCAGAGGGAACACAGAGCAAAGAACAAGAGAAGAGAAGAAAAAGAGAAAGGAGTACCTGACGCTGTTGGCGAAGGAGCTCATCGATCTCTTGTCGGAGCTCTTCTTCAGTCTTCTCGACGGCGGTGGTACCCATCGGGGCAGTGAGCTCTGGTCTGAGAGTTCGTGAAACAAATCCAGGCGGCTATAAAACCCTTGCCTAGGATTTTTATATATTTATTAAATAAATAAATATAATCAATATTTTATATAATGATTTATAAATTAATTAATTAATATCAAAAATTTAAATAATAAAGCAATAATGTTAATTCTTTTTTTATTAATTACTGAGACTTATTTGGGTCTCCTTATTAATTAAAAACAAGGTTATGTTTCAGATGTTGTTACTGTTCTTTTTTATTAATATATTTTTTGTTTTTAGATAATCGAAATATAAATTATTTATAAAATTATTTTTATTTTATAAATTCAATTAAAAATCTAAGGCTTTTTACTTTTTAGGATTTGGTACACATCTCTGAGACTCAGAACCAACCTCACTGCCCTGATGGATTCCACCGCCGTCGAGAAGACTGAAGAAGAGCTCCCGCAAGAGGTTGATGAGCTTCTTCCCCAACAGCACCAGGTATCCTACTATCTTCTCTTCTTGCCTCTTCTCTTGTTCTTTGCTGCGTGTTCCCTTTGGGACTGGACTGCTGTTCTTTTCTTCTTTTTTGTGACTTGTTGGTCTATTTATCTGCAAATCTCAGATTAGTGAGCGCCTTCGTAGTCCTCCTGGATTTGAAAGAGGAGGTTTTTCAGATGCTGGTCCCCGCAACTTCGCCGCCAATGTGGCTCGTCAAAGTGGCCTTGTTCGGCCGGTAATTATTGTTTTTTTTTTCCTGTGGTTACATGCAAGGTTGCAATTAAATGTTTGTTATACCTCCTTCTTGGAACTCTTGTTCTTTGCTGTGCGTTCCCTTTGGTACCGGACTGCTGTTCTTTTTTTCTTTTTTGTAATGTGTTGGATAATCTGCAAATCTCAGATTAGTGAGCGCCTTCGTAGTCCTCCTGGATTTGAAAGAGCAGGTTTGTCGGCTGCTGCTCCTTGCAACTTTGCCGCCAATGTGGCTCATCAAGGTGACCTTGTTCGGCCGGTAATTGTTGTTGTTGTCTTTTTCTTTTTTCTTTTTCTTCCTATGGTTGCATGCAAGGTTGCAATTAAATGTTTGGTACACGTCCCGCTTAATAGTTGTATGTTCATCAAATTGGATAGTTTCAGGCAGATGGAAATGAAGCAGAAGATCAACCTCCGGCTAAACGCCGCCTTTTGTCTGTTGTTGTCAAGGTAACTCTCGATATCTGTTTGCTGTTTCATTCTTGTCCTGAACTTTCTTGCTGATTTCACTAAAAAAATTATATTTCAGATAGTTCCATGCTTTTAGGCTTAATAATGTATTAGGAGGCACCTATTGTGAGGATACATTGACTTAAGAAACCTTGTATGATGTCATTGGTCATACGAAGTTTCAATTTCTGTAAAAATATATGTTCTTGTGCCAAATTAACAACCTTAATGAAGATGCATAGTTACTTTTGTTCTATATATATGGAAAACTATTGATCTGATGGATATTTCTGTGCTCATTTATATTTTTTAAAGGTGGAGGATGGGGAAACAATAGAGAATGATGCCGATAAAGAGCAATTGGCTGAGGAAGGAAATATCAAGGTGGGCAATGTTTCCGACAAAAGGCCATCCAATATACAACAGGGTGGTTGGTCTAGGATGGATGGGACGCCAAGAGAAGTAAAGAAAGTAGATGCCTAAATCTTGTCGCTTTTCTTAGTGTTTACTTTTGGGTGTAACTTAATAGATGTTTTTATCCTTTTTTTTGTTTGTTTATAATTTGCTAGGAGAATGAAACTCTTTTGACCGAGCACATGCCAGGAGTTTTTCCAATGAATGAGGGTCCAAGTTTGGTTAGCATAAATAAAAGGATACGCGAGAAACTTTTGGGTACTTTAGAGGTATGATTTTCATGCTTTGCAATTGTTTATTCAACTATAGTGATAGTGTCTCTAGCTTGACTATTCATCATATCTTGTCTTAAAGTTATACTCGGACATGATATCAACTTATATACTTATACATATAAATATATAGTACCTACAATTTGTTATTACCTACCCTTTGGTGTGATTATGGATCTGACACATCTATGGCTACCTCTTTGCATTATAGAATAGCTTTTGGTTTTTGTTTAAGTAATTGTGGATTTTTTGTCAAGTTTGTTTCTTTTTATTTCCAATATTTTTACTTTTTTTGATGTAGAAGCATTAATTGTGCAAATATTCTCATGTTTCTTTGGCTGATTGTATTTGAGTCCATTCATATATTCAAGCATATCGTGTTTCAGACACAACGGAAGTAGTTAGGTACAGATTTTAGGTTAATCTCGAAACCAAATCCAAGCATAAAACTTAGGATTTAATCAACAAAAGAAAGACACTCTCTCTCCGGAAAATTTCCTGCAGAAACTTTATTAAAATAATGTTTTTCGGGGTCCCTAAAACATTTGCTGACCCTCCCTTTTATATCCCTAACATGGTACATAAGAGTCCTAATTCTAATGTGAAAAGGATTGATTGAAATCCTTTTCTAAAGCTAACTTATTTCTTTTCTTGCTGGACAAGAAAACCTTCTTAACTAGGAAACTTAAAATAAAATAACAGAAACAAATCCTAGTATACGACAAGAATTTGTTTTGATTTTGCTATTGGCTATTGGTTTGTTTTCTATTAAATAATTGTTTAATTGTAAGGATTTTGTTTAATTGTTCGGTGTTAACGAAATTGTAATAGATTTGCTGTTAATTTTGTTAATAGATTTTACTAAATAAATAGAAAGAAATAAAAATTAGAATGATAAGTAAGGTACATGCTTATGTTAATTTTAGGCATGTGTTATTATCACCTTGTTGTTATTAACAAAAACATAAAATGTACTTTGTATGTAGAGACTACATAGTAAGATTGTATTGAATTTTTTTGATACATAGGGATGTGGCTAATTGTGGATTAGTATTCATACAACAATAAGTTAGGCACCGACGTTATGTTCTAACAGTAGCTAAATTACACTACATGATGTATATACACCAACTGGAATTGTTTTTTTTTTAAGAACACCAAAAAGTTTACAGTTAAGTAATACTAAAACCCTTGCATAGATCTCATATGTACATATTAATATGTTAGTTTGTATGTAAATAAATCAAGTATTTTGTGCATGCGAATGGTATTTGTCCTGGCTATTCCCTTCTGTCAGTTGAGAATATAGTAAACTTGAGTTTTCAATGAATTGTTATATTCATTATTAAATAATTCAAGTTTGACATTATAAAACATTTTGATATAGTATACAAGTGATCACATAAAAAATTTAATCTTTAATTTTATTATTATTTATTAAAGGTTGTATATTTAAACTGAATGTTTGTTCATCCTATGACCTGTTGGATTTATATTATTGTAGGATTTTATGTTTGCCAATTATATTTAACTGCTCTATATCTAATTAAGTAATAAATTGCTCTGTTTGGTTTGAGATTAATGAAAATATTTTGATTCTTAATTGTTATTTAGATTATGCCTCGTATGAGATTTGGAGCATCTTCATCTTCTGAAGCAGACGATGCCCCTGATTTAGGTAATCCTTGCCTTCAATTTAACAATGCTGAGAGCCAATCAAGGTATGTAAGTTTAAAAGATCGTCTGATTATGCCAAATAGATTTATTGATCATGGAGCTATAACTAAGTTAGGAATTGCAAATCGAGTTAATGAATTGTTGCATAACATAGGATGGGTCAAATTTGCAAATTTTAGAAAAAATTCATATGTTGAATTAACTTTAGAATTTTTAACAACTTTAGATTTGATTTGTAACGAAGATGGCATTGTAATTAATTTGATATTTAGATTAATGAATAAGATACATGTTCTTGCTTTAAATGATTTGAATGATATATTTGGATTTCCACATAGTGATTTATATGGCTATCATGATGAATTTAGTCCTAAAGAATTTTGGAATGAAATTACAAATTCGACAAATGTTTTTTCGCCGAGTAGGTCTAAATCGTCTGCTTTAGTGGATCCTAGCTTACGTTATCTTCATAGGTTTTTAACTTGTACAATATTTGGTAGAGGAGATAGTCAAGGTGCAGTTTCTAAAGCTGAATTGTTTGTGTTGTGGTGTATGGTGCATAGTAAACACTTTAATGCTGGTATGTGGTTAAGTGTGCATATGATGGATGTAGCGAAAGTTAGCGCTGGGAAAATAGTTGTTGGGGCATTTGTTACCCAAATTGCAGAGTATTTTGGTTTACTGACTGAGAGAACAAGCATGCAGTTAGTTTCAGGGAATTCTAGTTTAGACTTGCAGTCCTTGTTGTCAATGAAGATTGCGAAGCGGCAAGGTGATCGTTATGTTGTTATTAGTGACGAGGCAACAGAACCTTCAACTAGTGAGCGCAATCGGTGCGAAAGAGGTAAAAGTAAACAAAGGGAAGGCCCTTCACTACATGAAGGTACGCAATTTAACATTGCACCTACTTCTATGGAATATCAATCATTAACCAATCAACTTATTGTTTTTGAACGGCGAACGGATGAGAGGTTGCAAAAGATTGAGGCAAATATCGCGGAGATCAAGGATTTGCTAGCAAATTTGAATCCTCGCTCGAGAAAGCGTCCACCTCCATCTTAGTATTGTATTTCTATTTTTTTCTTTTATTGTTTTGATTGTTTGTCATTTAAGTATTTTTATTTTATTGTTTGTCTTAATTAATGTTGTTTGCATGTTAGATCTTTTATTTAATTTCCTAGGATGTTGACTATGATTGTTGTACATATTGTGTTTATTTTTTTGTTTAATAGTTAAAGATGTGTGATTATTGACTGAACTTAATCGGGGTTATAAATGCATAATATAAGTGAATAAATATATTTGCATGCATCAGTTGATTGACTTGGATTTTAATTGAAAGGGTCTTAGCTTGTTGTGATAGATGAATGACACTTTCCTTCGGTAAGAGTTTGAGACCAATTAAAAGTATTTGTTGTTGAGAGTATTCTTTCATGTTAAACAAATCTAGAACTTGCTTTCGAATACTAGTCAAGATTATCTTATCTTATGCAAACATTAAAATGATGAAGGCGTTTAGGATATAACCTCAAAGCTTAAAAAGTCACCATGATATTATCCTTAGTGAACCCCTTTGAGCTTGCATGGAACCTTTTTTTGGTTAAAACCTGAAACATGAGCTTTGTCTTTTATTGTTTATTTGCCTTGATTATACCCGCCATAAGAGCAAGTTGAGCATTTAAAAGGTATATATGTTGTTGTACATTGGAAAAAAAAGCAAATGATATCAACTGAAGAAGTGAGAGAAAAAGGGGAAAAAAAGAAAAAAATAGAAGGATATATGTTGTTGTACATTTAGTAAAGAAGGAAATCATATCAACTGAAGAAGAAAGGGGATAAAGGGGGGGAAAAAAGGAAGGAGAAAATGGCATGCAAAAAAAGGAGGAAAAAAAAGAAAATGAAGGAAAAGGGTTGACTGAAAAAGTAAAGGAGATTCCTAAAAAGAAAAAATTTTGTGTTTTATATTTTATTAGTTTGTATCATTTTAAATGCTCAATTAGTCCTTTGGTTTTAAGCTAAATTTTATCTTTTCCATACCTTTACCAAGGCCTTATTACAACCAAAATAAAGACCTTTGGATTAATGTTTGTGTTAGATATAGAGTATTGAAGATTGGTATAGCTAGCAAGCTTATGGTTGATGTTTAACATGAAATGGAAAATGAGGGAATATTTTTGACCTTTGAGTGCTTGAAAAAATGGAAAATTTAGTGAGTATCTATCACACTTGTTAATGGTCTTTTAGTTGATGTACTTGTCAATTATTATTATGCATGTGAATAATAGTTTGTTCGCGAATTATTATGAGTTTTAAAATCTTAGGTTGTGTTTGTTAAAATGATCATTTAACATCTTTAATTATTAAATGAGAAAATAATGTGTTGTTATTATTAATGTGTTTTTTTTCCTATGTTTGTGCTTTTATTGTTCTATGTTTTTAATGATGCTGGTTTTTTTCTTTTTTTAATTTCACGTTATTGTTGATTATTGAATATTATTAAATTCTCTTTAACAATGTTCTTGCAAAGGAAAAAGAAGAAGAAAGAGAAGACAAAATTCAAGGGCCGGAGACCGACTTGGATGCTCTAAATGTATTTGTTGATAAAGAGGATGGTGCCAAGAAGAAGAAGATAAGGAAAGAGAAGGATAGGTATGGTGTGCCACCGTTAAGGGCGGAAAAAAACAACACTTATATATGTATTGTGAATGTTTAATTTGTGAGTAGAATGTTTGTGTTTAATTGATAGCGTTAAGGCTTTAGTTGAATGTTTATGGTTAATTGACTGATGATCCGTATTGTTAATGTTTAGTTCGTGAGTAGAAAATTTTGATTCTTAAATATTTTTACTTTATTATATGATTGTAGGTTTTGATTTTTATGTAGTATTTATGTTTTTGTCGTCGAAGTTTTAGTTGAATGTTTATGTTAGTTGATAGCCTAACATCATCAGTCACGGGTTTAAGTCACACCCGTTGCTCGTGAGTGTTGTGAATGCTTAAAATTTGTGATTCTTTAATACTTTGACTATGATTGTAGGTTTTGATGTCTATGTTTTAGTTACGTCTAATTGATAGCCTCTTTGTGTTGTGTTGTCATTAGTCATGGGTGTGACTCTGTTAAAGTTTATCTAGAAATAATTAACATGTAATATTAAGATTAGTAGTAAAATGAGAATAAGTTAACCAGGTTTATATTCAGAATTTCACATGATGCTCTATTTACAAGAATTTATTTTACAAAAATCTGATAAAAATGAAAACGCAGGAGAAAACAAGAAATGTTTAAAAAAAAAAGAAAATAAACATAAAGTAAAGAAAACATTTCCTTTTTCTTTTGATATGTTGACATGTCTACGAAGTTTGAATAATTAGTTCATGATTTGCATGAGTTTAATAAAGATAATAAACGGTTATGATCCAAGTAATAAAAATTTATTTACGATTGTGATTTAACAACAAAAAAATTATCATATGGATATCCTAAATTATATGATGTCCAAAATTTTGAGGTTTAAGAAAACGTGAAATTAAAGCACAAAAGGCACATGATCATTTTGTTCTAACAAAAATAGCTTATGACAATTTAGGTTTTTTGTTACTGCGATCACCATTTACATTTGACTATGGTGTGGGTTCACTATAGTTGATGATCATATCTGCATCTGACTGTGGAGTAGGTTCAATATAGCTAAATCTTTTATGAAAGCATTATCTAATTGATGAAGAAGATTCACCATTATTTTCTAAAAATATAAAAATCAAAGTATATTAGCTACAGAGTATATAAGGTGACATTATTTTTTATAAAAACAAATGCTAGATAGATAAATAACAGATGATAATATAATTAATGTAAAAAAAGAAGTTTACATAGTTTGATAAAGATCAAAACGCAAAAACTGAATGAATAAATAATGGCAAATAACGAATACCTGAAATAGGTGGAGGTGTAATTTCAGCAGTGTCGGGAGTGTTATTTTGATCATCAGTTAAAATTTGTCATCTTTTGCGGGGGAAGCCGAAGCCTTTTGTAGTTCATCATCATCAATTTCACGGTAATACATAACAGTAAACAATTGTATTACATCTGATGATTGAATGTTTACAGGTTTGATATGAAGAAGAAATATTTTGCTTCTCAATTCTGCATACACCTTTTCTAGAGGAAGTTCCATATTCTTAATATGGGAATGAAAAAATGTTAATTGTCATCCATATAAAGATAATTGTTGTCGTATTAAATTGCATATGTAAAAAAAAAATTATACCGAAAAATATAACCTGATGGTAATATTGTATAGCTTTAACTGCAGTGAAATTCTAAAGTTTTTCAGCGAGCTTTCCAAAAATAAAAGTTGTGATAGTTTCTGTTTTGTCAATCAAATCCACGTCGTAGTGGCATCTATATCAAAAGTTAGAATATATGTTAATTAGAAGAAAAACAAGGACATTAAATGAAGGTGTCACGGGTGTGACTTAACATGTCACACCTGTGAAGAAGTCTCACGGGTGTGAGTTGTTAAGTCACATCTGTGAAGGAAAAAATGGACATTAAAATTAAAAGGTGTCATGGGTGTGACTTAACATGTCACACCTGTGAAGAAGTCTCACTGGTGTGAGTTGTTAAGTCACACCCGTGAAGGAAAAAATGGACATTAAAATTAAAAGGTGTCATGGGTGTGACTTAACATCTCACACCCATGAAGAAGTATCACGGGTGTCACTTGTTAAGTCATACCTTGAAGAAGAAAAAAATTGGACATTAAATTGGAGAAGGTGATAAGTCACACCCGTGAAGAAGAAAAAAAGACATGAAGAAAGTGTCACGACATCCAAGTAAAAAACATTGTTAAAAAAAATCCACATGAGAGGTAAAACGCAGTAAATTGAAAAGAGAAAAGAGAAGAAGGAAACTTGGGTTCAGCAGGAAGTTTTTGCCTGCAAGAATTACAAGTGTTGGAAGGAAATGTTAGCTTTAATCCATGTTATCTGCACATAACACATAATAAGATTTTTATTTAAAAAAATTAATGTGAAATATTTTATAAGAATATAAAATGTAGTTACCTTACTGGTAGAATTCACGAATATGATTTTGGTAATTTTCTGATGCGATCCGAAAGATATATTAGGATTATATCTCAGATAAGCTTATTTGTTAATAAGGTTTTTAATTTCCTTATTATTTCGTCGTGCCCTGTAACATAACCCAATGTTTAAATGTTCTCACAACTGCATAAAATTATTGATCATAGGTACTCTATCTTTTCCTTGTATCGTTAAACTTCTTACTAAAGAAAGCTACAAGTCAGCTTTCTTGAGATAAAGCAACTCCAATGCCTACTCCACATGCATCACACTCAACCTCAAAAAGCTTGTCAAAGTTCGGTAAGGCTAGGATATGAGTATTGTTGAGTATTTCCTTAATCAAAGCAAAACTTTTCTCAGCTCATCATTCCAATCAAACTTTCCCTTCTTCATGCATTTTGTGACAGGGCCCATAATTAAACTGCAGTTTCTAATGAGCCTCCTGTAGAAAGTAGCTAGCCCATGGAATGATCGAACCTCACTAACATTCTTAAGGGTATGTCATTCACGAATTGCCTTCACCTTTTCTTCATCCATATGAATTCCTTCAAAACAGGTAAAGCTTATTATGTTGTAAAACAGACAAGACTCTCCTCAAATGTACTAGATGCTCCTCAATTGTTCTGCTATAGACAAGGATATCATCAAAATAAACAACCACGAACTTTCCATTAAAAGGTTTAAGTACTTAGTTCATGAGTCTCATAAAAGTGCTAGGGGCATTAAACAACCTAAAGAGCATGACTAGCCACTCATACGACTCCTCTTTTGTTTTAAATGCGGTCTTCCACTCATCCCTAGGTCTAATCCGTATTTGGTGATAACCACTTTTCAAGTCAAGTTTAGAGAATACCTGAGAACCACAGAGTTGATCAAGCATGTCATTCAATATGGGAATAGGAAATCGATATCTCACAGTGATTTTGTTAACGGCTCTACTGTCAGCACACATTCTCTACGATCCATTTTTCTTGGGTGTCAAAAGTGCAGGAACAGTATAAGGACTCATGCTTTCTCAAATCAAGCCCTTTTTCATCAATTCTTCCACTTGTTCTCTTAGAATATTAGCTTCTTTAGGATTCATTCTATAATGAGGCAGATTAGGAAGCTTAACTCCAGGTACTAAATCAATGTGATGTTGAATATCTCTCATAAGAGGCAATTCATTAGGTAATTCGGACTGGACCATATCTGAAAACTCCTCCAAAAGCTATTGGACCAGATTTGAATTAGCCCCATTCTCCTCCAATAATTGGTTCTTTACCACAAAGACATGAACCTCTCGAGTCTCTTTAACTTCCTTCTCAAAATCTTGCCCACTAAGGGTCAACAATGTCATTCCCTCCTCTCTAAAAGTCTTTGGCTTATCAAAGGCTGCATTTGTGGGTAGCATGGTCACTTTCTTGCCTTTCCATTGGAATGAGATGGTGTTATCTCTTCCTCTATAAGTAATATCCATGCTAAAATTCCATTGCCTTCCTAGGAGTATGTGGCTTACATTCATGTCGACCACATCACAGTAAACAGTAGCCTTGTAAGACTTTCCAATAAAAATAGGAACTTGAAATACTTCAACTACTCTCAATACTGGCCCATCAGTAAGCCAACCAACGGTGTAGGGACGAGAATGTTTCTCAATAGGAAACTTCATATGATCCACCATCTTTCTTGCTACTAAATTCTCATCACTGCAATTGTCTACAATCAAGTTACACACCTTACCATTAACATTGTAGAAGGATCTAAAAATGCTTTTCCTTTGTTGTGACTCCTCGGTTTTAGATGAACAAAGTATTTTCCTTACCACTAGACCAACTCTGTCCTCGGCAAATTCTTCAGCAAACTCCTCTTCTTCTTCTCCCTCTTCTTAAACTTCTTCCAAATCTTCTTCACCTTCATTAAGGCAGTCTCCTTTTTCAGCAACGTTGACCATCTTTTTCTCGGGACAATTACTAGAGATATGTCCGGGCTTCTAGCATTTATAACACATGTCTATTTTTGGTGGTGCATATGGGTTGGAACCCTTAGGAACTCCTCTACTGCTGTTGCCACCTCCTTCAAAAGGCTTCCTTTTGTCCACTCTTAGATCTTTAGGGGCATTGTCGATTTTTAATGTTTCAACTAATGCTTTCCCCTTTCCTACCACTTAATTTGGAATTGGTTGAGTTGATCCCCTAGGGTATTCAAACCTCTTAGGCTCCTTTTCCATCTTTTAAGCTCTCAGGGCCAATTGGTAGGCCTCCTCTATGTTCTAAATAGTGTGCATTCCAAGTCTTTCACTTATGGATAATCTTAATCCTCTAAGATACCTTGAAACTTACTGCATGTCAGATTCTTCAAGATTATTATGTGCTTCTAGCCTCAAGAACTCATAATGATACTCATCCACACTCTTAAAACCTTGGACACAACTTTGATAAAGATCAAATAAGTGCAGCTCATAATTAGGGTGTAAAAATCTAAGGAAAAGGGCTTGTTTCAATTTCCTCCAAGATCTGATTGGTGGTTTTCCGTTCCTCTCCCGATTCTTTTGAAGATTACTCCATCAAAATTTAGCACTACTTTTTAATTTATAGCCCACAATTCTCACTAGTTTATCATCTTTGACTTCCATCATCTCTTGAAAACTTTCCACCTCATCAATCTAATCAAAAAAGCCTTCAATGCTTAGATTTCCACTAAAGTAAGGGACTTCAACTATAATCTTGTAATCATCTTCACCCCTTTGGCCTCTTCTTGGTTGGTCTTGGTCTAGAATTTCTTCATTCGAACTTTTTCTGTAAGAGGCATCTGATTCTGACCGTGAGCACTCCTATTTTCTGCATCCTTGGAAGATCAGGTCTGCCAATAGGTTGGGGTTGAGGCTAACCTCTACCTTGAGCTCCCTTAAGTGCTATTTCTCCATTTTTGGCTTAATTAAGGCCTGTAATGGTTAGAAGTTGATCCATAAGAGTTGCTCCAAAACTTTGTCAAATCTCTAGTTATCACCTTAATTAGCCATGTGTATAGGTTGGTCAAGACTGAAAACGTTTGGTTTGACTTTTCTAGGTTTTGGGTGAATTCTCTAGGTTGGTAGGGCTGGAAGATGGGCTGGATGGTGTGGAACAAAAACAAAACTGAGGAGAGGCACCAGGAAAGAAGTCCAAGAAAACATTTTCTGGGTTGGTAGGGTTGAAAGATGGGTTGGAGGGTGTGGAACAGAAACAAAACTTAAGAAAGGCACCAGGAAGGAAATTCAGGAAAAACTAGATTTTAATTCTCTGATACTAACTGACATAGCGGAAATAGTTAGGTAGAGATTTAGGTTAATCTCGGAACTAAATCCAAGCACAAAACTTAAGATTTAATTAACAAAAGAAAGACACTCTCTCTCAGTAAAATTTCCTGCAGAAGCTTTATTAAAATAATGTTTTCTGGGGTCCCTAAAACATTTGTTAACCCTTCCTTTTATATTCCTTACATGATACATAACAGTCCTAATTCTAGTGTGAAAAGGATTGAATGAAATCTTTTTCTAAAGCTAACTTATTTCTTTTCTTGTTCGACAAGAAAACCTTCATAACTAGGAAACTTAAAATAAAATAAAACATAAATAAATCCTAATGGATATACGACAACATAACAAATCCTTATCTTAATGGATATATGACAACTTAACAAATCCTTATGAGTACAATCCTTTATTAGTTTCTTTGGTTGATTGCTTCAGATGGATAAGCTTAATCATTCAATTGAGCGTTCTAAAAGGTAGCCCTTTAGCTACAAATTGTAGCCAAAAGTTCGTTAAATGGCAAGCCTTTGACAACAATTCAGTAACATTGTCGCTTAATGCTAAGCTTTGGGTGACATTTTTTCGAAATCATTACAAAAAGCTCACTACAACAAAAAGGACCTTTGGTAGATGTTTAAGTGTGAGAATGTTGATAGTTATAGTTTACATTAACATTGCGAAATGTCCGTATTTTACGTAACGTTTGATGAGAAATATCATAGAAACCTTTTACCAATACCATATTTGGCAACAATATTTATGACGTTTTTTAAAAACGTCGCAAATTATATTCTGTGATATTTTTTGAGATTTTGTGAAAATTTTCAAATGTCACAAATTGTGCTGTTTTCTTGTAGTGTGGCAAGCCTTTGGCAACGATTCAGTAACATTGTCGCTTAATGTTAACTTATCTAATCTTAACCATCTTGTCGGAGTGAGTTTCACTTTGCAAATTTATTAGAATAATAGCTTGAAATTCATAAATTGTGTTAGAGTAGATTTTTAAGAAATCTATTTCCCGTGATATTCTTTAAAGATTAGAATTAACTTTCTTAACTTAAGTTGAAGGTTTAATTAAATATTCTTTTTTAAGCTAAATATTATAAGTATCTAATTTTAACATTTGATTTAAGAAATTATTTGCAATTTTTTTCTTTTAAGTATCAAAAGTATTAAAATAAAAAATATAGATATGTAATCTTTGTTGAATTTTTTATTTTTGTTATATTTTAAAATATATTAATTAAACTTTTAAATCATAAAAGTAAAATAATTTAATTTAAAATATTATTTTATTGATATTTTATCAATATAAATGAAATGTTTAAGAGTATAATTAAATCTATCTCATAATTTTATTTTTAATTTTTTAGATAAATATGTATTTAAAATTGTGGCTCACTTATTTGATAAAGTTAAGACATTAAAAATTATATTAATAAAATAAAATATTTAAAAAATTAATTGACAAAATTTTAACACGTTTTTTAAATATATGATAATAATAATTTATTTAAATAATTATGATAATTAACTGAAAAATTATACATAAACTTAAGGTTAAATTCTTAAAGGAAGATTTAATTCAACCATCAATTTATATTTAGTAATGAGCTAAGATTTTCTTTAAAATTAAACTCTAACAAGATTTATGAATTTCGAGGTGCAAAGTGAAAACGACATAAGCTGTACCATTCTAGGCACCCAAGTAGAGTTCAAAGAAAGAAGTTTACTTGAAAGAAGTTTACTTGAATTACGATCAGGATCTGGGCCTCAGAACCAGCCTCACTGCCCTGATGGGTTCCAGCGTCGTCGAGAAGACCGAAGAAGAGCTCCGACAAGAGATTAATGAGCTTCTTCCCCAACAGCGCCAGGTGTCCTTTTATCTTCTCTTCTTGCCTCTTCTCTTGTTCTTTGCTGCGTGTTCCCTTTGGGACTGGACTGCTGTTCTTTT
>JAOTAX010000197.1:1981233-1998101 GCA_025629825.1 Erythroxylum guanchezii
TCAGAAGGTGTGAGAACTAGGTCCAAATTCAGAAGAGAAGCAAATGTAGCTTTTATTTCTGAGATAGAGCCTAAGAAAATTGATGAAGCTCTTCAAGATGAAGCTTGGATTTTAGCTATGCAAGAGGAGCTGAACCATTTTACTAGGAATAAAGTTTAGTCTTTAGTTCCCAGACCCTCTAAAAAGTTCGTCATAGGAACTAGATGGGTTTTTAAGAATAAACTAGACGAATCAGGGAGAGTGAGTCGTAACAAAGTGAGATTAGTAGCACAAGGCTATAATCAACAGGAAGGAATAGACTACAATGAAACTTATGCTCCTGTAGCAAGACTAGAAGTTATTATGATTTTGCTTGCATATTCTGTTTGTCATGATATAAAGTTATTTCAAATGGATGTGAAAAGTGTATTTCTGAATGGTTTTATAGATGAAGAAGTTTGTGTAAAACAACCTCCTGGTTTCGAAGATCCTAAGAAACCAGACCATGTCTATAGACTTCATAAAGCTTTATATAGATTGAAACAAGCTCCTCGAGCTTGGTATGATCGTTTGAGTTCTTTTCTAATTAAAAATGATTTTAGTAGAGGACATGTATATAAGACGTTATTTAGAAAATGCATTAAGAATGATTTCATCATAGTTCAAATTTATATTGATGATATTATCTTTGGTGCAACGTCTAAAAAGTTGTGTACTGGTTTTGAGAATTTAATGAAAAATGAGTTTGAGATGAGCATGATGGGTGAATTAAAATTCTTTCTTGGGTTGCAAGTTAAGCAAACCAAAGAGAAGATTTTTATTCATCAACAGAAATATATTAAGGAACTATTGATTATGTATGGGATGGAAAAAGCAAAACCAATGTCAACTCCTATGCATCCTTCAAACCTTTTATCTAAGGATGAAGCTGGTAAGAAGGTTGATCAAATCCTGTATAGAGGGATTATTGGTTCTTTACTTTACCTTATAGCAAGCAGACCTGATATTTTGTTTAGTGTTTCTTTGTGTGCAAGATTTCAAGTAGATCCTAAAGAGTCTCATTATATTGCTGTTAAAAGAATTTTGAGATATTTATCAGGTTCTACTGATCTTTGCTTAATGTATAAGAAAGGTAAAGATTTCAGGTTAATTGGCTACTGTGATGTTGATTACGCTGGAGACAGGATTGATAAAAAAGAGTACGAGTGGAGGATGTCACTTCCTTAGGCACAACCTAATTTCCTGGTCAAGTAAAAGGCAAAGCTCAATTGTTTTATCCACTGCAGAAGCTGAGTATATGTCAGCAGCAAGTTGTTGCTCACAGATATTGTGGATCAAATACCAGTTAGAAGATTACTCAATACAAGAAGAACAAATCTCAATCTTCTGTGACAACACAAGTGCTATCAATCTATCGAAGAATCTAATACAACACTCGAGGGTAAAGCATATCAAAGTTAGACACCATTTCCTACGAGACTACGTGCAGAAGAAGATCGTAAGTCTGCAGTTTGTTGAGACGGATTATCAATGGGCAAACATCTTCACTAAGCCATTGAATGAAGAAAGATTCAAAGAAATCAGACGAAAACTTAACATGATAATGTTGAGTGATCAATTGTCTGACACGTCATGGCCGAGATGATCTTCACAGTTAAGAAGATAAAAAGTCGTAAAAGTTAAAGGTAACAGTAACAGTAAGTTACAAATGGTAATTTCTGTCATAAGAAAGATTTAGAGGGAAAGCTTCTCAATGCCTTGAGAATACCACCTACTCTAGAACACTCTTGAAATACCGTGACATTGGCTTCTTGAAGAACTCTCAAAAAAATATTTCATTACTCTGTTTTGATATCAAACTCTCATTGCTCGCACTTTCAACTTCAGAAAACCAACTTCACTTCTTTGAGAAATACATTTGTGCGTCTAGCTCTTTGTTGACTACAGATACAAATGGAGTAATCAATGACTAGTGGAAGACACATTGATTTCAAATCCTTGAAGAAGGACCAGGTGAATATTGAACCGGAGATTTTGGCAGCTGGATGGAAGAACTTCTTTCAAGTTCATGAGACAGTTTATCTGAATGAAGTATATGATTTTTGGAAGAATGTAGAGGTAGTTGAAGATACCTTAGTATCAGTTGTGGATAGATTGTCGATCATAGTGACATTGAAGTTAATCGAGAAGGCTACTGAGTGTCCATGTCTCGGAGTAAAGCTCGCACATAAAGCAAGATAGATGACTTAAGCCAGCGTAGAGAAGGTTCAAATCAATCGACAACTATATGGATGCAGTGACCCAAAGGAAAAGAAGGCCTCAAGTCTTGTGCCGAAGGCTAGGGTTCTATATTCGCTACTCTTCCATTGTGTTCTACCAAGAACAAGATCGAGGAATCTGGTAACGACGTTAGATGAGCAATGTTTATTTCATCTACTCAATCGTCAGCCCATAGATCTTCCATACCTAATCCTCAATTACATGGTAAAGTCAAAGAAAGACTTGACTACCCTACCGTATAGTATGATGCAGATAAGAATCTTCAGAGATTCTGAAATCCTTCTTGAACGAGGAAATAGAATGAAGATGAACATCAAAAGCGTCATTAGCGCTACAACTATTAGTAGAATGGGCTTGAGGAATCAGGAAAAAGAAGATACAGATTCTAAAACAATAGCAAGGATTGAGGGGAAGCCTACTGTCAAACGAAGTTTAAGTGAAAAAATAACTCCCACAAGAAAATCAAATTATCAATCCACTGGGAGAATGCCTACAGAAGGATTGAAGAAATCATCGTATGGTTTAATGAAAGCTAGGACGATTTCTCAAAAAGAAGAAAGCCAGGTGCGACAGACAGAGACACAATTGACCTTGAAGAGAAAGGGTGAGATACTTCTTTCGGAGAAACCCAAACAAGCAAAAAGGTCGCCTAGACTACAAACCCTACATCAACAAGAGCAGAAGAAAGCTACAGAGTTGACTCATGGTGGAGACTCTGAAAAGGAAGCACCACAGGCAACCAGATTTTTAGTTTCGATTTTGAAGGAAGATTCAGCAAAATTGGCTAAAGAGATTGAAATAAAGAGGAAGTTGGATTTTGAGAAGAAGAAGCCTCAACCTCAACTTCAACAACAAACTCCCAGGCTGATTGGAGAAAGTAAGAAGCAGAAAACAGTGAGAAAAGGAGCACTCTAATTGCTGTTCAACAGAAGAAGAAGTCAGTTGAACACAGATCAGCACAGGTTAATCCTTCTCAACCTATAAGAAAAGAGGATTTGAAAATAAAGATCATTGAAGCAATTGAACCTGTCAGGAGTAGAAGCTCTATAATCATAAGAGAACCCTTCCGAAGGTCAGTCAAGGTACAACTTGAACCAATCTTGGTAAATAGTCGTACAATTCATTTGTTGAATGATGGAGAGAAAAGGTTGTATAGTGTTCTGCAGGATGGGAGATCACAACCATACCCAACACAGATGACCAAGCAAAAGTACACTATCTACCCACTTTCAAAAAGAACAGTGATGAAGGTTGTACTTGACATTTAGCCAAGACCTTACATTGTTCGCAATGAAGAAAAGAGGAAGAAGAAAATGTATCCGAAGGGATTACAAGTGATCTAATAGAGGATCAGGTAGAAGCTGAAGTGAGGAACATAGATACAGCGTGTTATGCAGCCCAACAAAGAGGAATCTATGTTACCCACCATATCTCTAAGGCATCAGGAAGTCATCGTGGTCGCTTCACCACTGATGAAACTTCTCAGGTAGTTGGAAGAATTACATAAGGGCAGTACAGAAGCATCATAGTTGGAAGTATTAATTTCAACATAGAGACTCTTGTGCACCTAATTATGCACCTTAGACCCTTGAGCTCTATATCTTCAATTGGAGATGTACTACACCTTCTTGGCAAACAAGTCCCAAGGTTACCTCGTCCTGATGATTTTGATCTCCCTGAAAGAAACTTATCTTTCAAACCTCTTGTTTTTCCAATCATTGAACCGAATATCATACCTATAAATTCATATAGTACTACTATTGGTTTTGAAGTAGTACAGCAGAAGAATGTTGAAGCCTTAGTCGAAGAAATTGAAGAAATTCATGACAAGGTTGATGATCTGTGTGTTACAGCGGGTGACTTACATGAGCAAGTAGCTCATAGACGACAAGACCTCAAGTTACTCCGTACTGAAATGAAATAAATGTTCTATGAAATAATGAAGCATCTTCGGTCATAATTTTTGATTAATAACAAATAGGGGGAGAAAAGAAAAAGAAGAGAAGAGAAGAAGAAGAGAAGGAAAAGAGAAGAGAAGAAGAAGAGAAGGAGAAAGAGAAGAGAAGAAGAAGAGAAGAGAAGGAGAAAAGAAGAGAAGTGAAAAGAAGATAGTATAGTTTACAATTTTTTATTTGTATATCTTCTTATAAATAATACATGATTATCTTTCTAAAATTATGATTATTTGTTGTCATCAAAAAGGGGGAGATTGTTAAGTCAAAATGACTTCACGTCTAATAATTTTGATGACATTCAAATAATATTAATATTAGAAATAATATGTGTGTTAAGTGTGAAGGAAAGTAAGACAAAGCGAAGCAAAAGTAAGACGAAGCGGAAGCAAAAAGTAAGACGAAGCGGAAGCAAAAGTAAGACGAAGTGGAAGCAGAAAGTAAAGCGAAAGAAAGTAAGACGAAGCGGAAGCAAAAGTAAGATGAAACGGAAGCAAAAGTAAGACGAAGTGGAAGCAGAAAGTTAGACGAAAGAAAGTAAAACTAAGCGGAGCAAAAGTGAGACGAAAGAAAGTGAGACGAAGCGGAAGAAAAAAGTAAGACGAAGTGGAAGCAGAAGTAAGACGAAGCGGAAGCAGAAAGTTAGATGAAAGCAAGTAAGACCGGAAGCAAAAGGGAGACGAAAGAAAGTAAGACGAAGCGGAAGCAAAAGTGAGACGAAAGAAAGTAAGATGAAGCAGAAGCAGAAAGTAAGACGAAGCGGAAACAAAGTAAGACGAAGAAAAAGTAAGACGAAAGTGATACGAAGACGAAGACGCGATACTACGTTGAACGGTTAATTAGTTTGAGTTAGTTACAGAACTCAACTGAATAACTGTTTCTTCAAAGATCAACAAACAAGAAGAAAGAAGCGGTTATCAAGAAGCAGTTGAAGACGAAAGCTATAAATACAAGTCGGAGTCGAAGACTGAAAAAGTTAGCAATTTCAAAGTTAGTGATTTTAAAGTTAGTGATTTTGAGTTAGCAAACACTATATTTGTGCGAAACTTTATAGCTATCATTTCTGTAACAAAGCTCGCAATATCTTTCTTGTAAGAGAGAAGAAAAGCTGAGAGTCTGAAGAGGCTAAGTGAGAAAAAGAATACTTGGTATAAGAGACCTAAAGAGGCTCTCTGGAAAGAATACTTGTACAGGTGAAAAGAATAGTGAAATCTCATAAAGGATTCTGAAAACTGGCCGTAGTCACCGGTTTAGGGTGAACCAGGATAAAATCGTTGTGTCAACCTCTCTACTCTCTAACTCTCAACTTTTAATTTCTATTGTTTTATACAAGTATATAGAAGCTAATTGCAATACGTTGAGATCTTTACTTAATAAGCTTTGAAAAGGGAAGTTTTCAAAGAAATATAAAAGAGGATTGTATTCACGAAAACGGATATACAATTTAAACTCCCCTTCTTGTGCAACTTGTATATTGTCTATACTAACGCGTGATTTACTTCAAAATTAAATCCTAAAAACTTAAAAAGCTAAATCAAACGGTATAAGGAATCCAAATTTGAAAACATGCATACCCAACTAAATAATTTAATAATCGTCACAATGAACAAACATAGTTTTTGCAATCAATGACTGTTCTAAAACAACCGATTTCTCTAATCCTGTACAGACTATCGCGATGTCGCCATCACCTTCATTTTCATGTATGTTCTCATAAAGATTCGAGGAAGCTTTACATGATATAGTATATACATTTACATGTTCATCATGTAGCTTTTTAAAAGAAAATGAGATACAAATAATAAAAGAATTATATAACACAACAGTCGTCTCCATCATCTGCCAAAAATTTTCATTTTGTAAAAGAGTTGAGAAAGAATAATAACATTTCATATCTTATATTTTCCACCAAGATGCTAGTGATAAATCATACAAGTTAGCAACAATGAACAACGTATGTAGAAAATCATTTTGATTTTCCTAAGTATTAACCATTGGATACACATTGGATACTTAAATAAACCAATTTGAGTACTTTAGGTAGAGAGAATTAACAAGCAATATAAAGTTGATTCAAAAAAATTTTACGTGCATACATATAAGAGGAAAATGTAAATGGTTAATTGAATCAATTACAAAATCAATGTTAAAGAATTCTTTAATTTAAAAAAACCAAGTTAAAGAATTGAAGTTAATTGCACCTAAAACCCTATTGAAGTGTTGCCTTCGAAAAACTCTCTCGATTTAATTTGGTTTTAAAGGTCCATGTGAATTTATAATTAGACAAATAGAAGTAACAGATCAAAGTGATAGTTTCATTGTTGACAAAATATGTAGAAAAGGGTATCTTAACTAACTACCAAACTATCTAACCATAGAAGCTAAATGATAATAGAAAGATAATTCTAGGTCATTTTCTTGTCTTGCCAATGACAGCTTGTACGAAAAGAGCCACAGGCATATTGAAATTTGTTGAACATTACTTGTTTTTATAGATATCTAACATAATGGCACCTGGTAAAAACAAAAGAAAGAAGGTGGCAAGTTTTGAAATTGTGGAATAGAGGAATCTACAACAACATTCGACCTCAGCCACCAATGAAGCAAGTCAGCAACAACCTCATTCTTCCTCAACCAATAATGAATCAATTAGTACAAAGGCATCTGTAGGTTATTCATCTTTAGCACCTACAAATAGACTTCTGCTCAAATATATATTTACATGTTTAATGCATATTTTTCTATCATTATTTATTTGTTGTTACGTTCCAATGTCAACATCCGAAAAAGATGTAGAGGTATAGCTAGAGATTGTGAATTACAACGAATGAATTTTGAAATGAATAGGAAGTTGTCGGGGAGCAGTGCACGAAATCGAGTGGCAGACTTCGGAGCACCTTTTTCGATTAACTCGAAAGACGAAGGTATTCGTTTCCAAACTCTTCGTGCTAGAAATGTAGTTGTGCCTAAGTACTTAGACTTTAATATCTTGGAAACACTTGGATTGAAAGATAAGGTTGAGAATCTAGGTAGAATAATTCAAAGGGAAATTTTCATGATTTTTAACTTATGAATTATTTACCTCTCTTCAATTTGAACTAAGTAACCCTAATGAATTTTGGTTTCGATTGCAGGGTGGTCAATCATACCAATTAAACTATGAGATTATGTGTGACATTGGTGGATTCCTGAAATCAACCATTGTTGATCAACATGATGATTTTCGTGCCAAGCGATATTGGACCCATTTGACTGGGCTAGAAAACTTTGATACTAAAAATGCACATAATAATATCATTCATAGTCCTGAACACTTGTTGCAGCACAAATTTATATGCCAAACCATTTTTGATAAAAGTGAAAGAATTATTTATTTTATGGTGCATGGATAATAACATTCAAGTTTGCACAACTACACATATTTGTAATACCATTATTACTACTCCGGAAAAGAGAAGCAGTAGTCTTGGCGTGGGTTATTTAGTTACTGCCATTGTTGATTGTTATGGTTTCAATTGTGATGGACTAATTGTGCTTTTGCCTGACTTTATTGACCAACGTCATTTGATGAGAGTTGAGATCTTGACGTCCCAACATATGGAACTTTGAGCTATTATTGCTAAATCACATGTAAAGAAGAGGACATGACAGGCCAGTTCGAGCTCGGTACTGCCTTAACAACAAGTTAGAGAATCAATTAGTGAGGAGTCGGAGGAAGAAGAAGTTGTTGAATGGGAGAAGGTATTGAATGTAGGTTCAAACAACAACAAACTACTAAAGGAGATGGCAGAGGACGACAACATTGATACATATAAAGAATCTACAAATATTTCGCTGCTCAAGGCATTAAGATACCACTCCGATGCCATCACCACCTTAATCACCTTAACGGATTCATACTCTAACCCTTCTTTCCTTTTGTTTTTATTTTTTCTTGTCATTTTTAGTTTCTTTTATGTGTTGTTTATTCTCCTCATATTGAGGAAAATGTGTTGTCCAAGTGTGGGGAGATTTGCATTATTATTGTCATCATGAGTGTGAATTTTGTATATCATATTATTAGTTTTTACTTAGATTAACATGGTGCGTAGCATTAGTGTGAATTGTGTGAATGTGTCAATATCTATGACTTGATGGAGTTAGTTTAGCTTTGAACATAGTCTTTTAAGTTTTAAAAACATATTAACTTGTGAAATTTGTGTTCTAAGAATCCTTGGTTAAATATACATGTTAATTAGGATATGATATTAGTTTGTTCACCTTAGGAAATTTGTTACATACATTTATAATTATAAATCAATTGAATAAATAGTATCGTTAGTATTTTTCATGAGGATAATTAGATAAAAGAAATGAGGTATAATATATTAAATGTGAAAAAAAATTGTGTATCTTTAATAAATAACTATTATGCTGACCTTCAAGTTATGAATAAAGCTAGTAGCCAGTTGAAAATGTGATATAGCTGAGTAATTAGGGAACATTCATCATAAATGTTTGTCTTTGCGTCAAAAAGCTATAATGACATTTCAACCAAGCTAATTAATAAAACATGATCTGGTTAAGTAACAGAGAGACATTCATCACAAATGTTTGCCTTCGCATCAAAAAAATTAGGCCAATGTTAAAGAAAATTAAAATTATAGTATTTCAATAAATAATCCTATCAATCTTTGAAAATAATAAGAATTTTCATGCAAAGCTACTTAATGATAGTTGCAATTTTGATTGACTACTAATTATCTATGTGTGTGTACAAGTACTTAGGGTGAATGAATAAGATGTTAAGATCTTGATTAATATGTATATTCAATCTAAAGTGCTTAGTCATAGATTGCATAAATTAATGTGTTGGAACAACTTGTTTGATTTTTTTTAGATTAAATTAGTTTCGTGAAGTTAGATGTCACTGTATCATTAATGCATACGTTTGGTATGTTTGAGTTTGTTTTTGCTTGAGAACAAGTAAAAGATTAAGGATATCGATAGTTGTAATTTATATTATATTTTGGTAGGTATTTTAGTATATTTATAGTGGTTGATTAGATGTTTTTTGCATGTTTAGGTTTAGAATTATATTAATAGAATTGTGTGTTTATTTTTTTAGTATTATGTGGTTTAAAGCATAATGTTGCTTTTAGTATTGACGGTCAGATAGTGAATACTCATTATAATTGACTTCATATTAAGACTGTAGAAGTCCTAATGTGTACTTGAAGTTAATTAGGTGCTGAAAATATTCAAGGTAAACATTTTACTTTAAGTTTTGTTTTTTGTTTTATTTTTATGATGTTAACAATCATTTATCATATTATCTTATATTTTTTATATAAATATAGGCACGAAGACCATTCTTTCGAGCGAATGTTTTTTTGAACAAATATTTGATAATGAAGGTATATTTATTTGTTAATTATCATGTATTTGATATTTATTAAATAAAATTATTATAATTATAAATTTTCACATATAGATAAAATAATGCAAATTATGAAAGATTCTGATTCTAGCAGTCAATTAGCTTCTTTTTTATTATTAGTTTGTTTTATTTAATCTTTACTTCTTCTTTTTTTCAGGTAATTGATTTAATTTTTTGCAAATGAAGATGTGAATATTTACTTGTTTAATTATTTGATTTTATGCAGATTAACAAAGAAAATTTTGTATCATTGCTTTTGTACACTTAGGTAAGCTTAAATCAATTTTATTTTTTATTTGAAGTTTAGATTATATTTTATTTTTTTAATGTAAAAATTTGTATTTATTTGATTATTAAAAATTAACACAATTAAAGAATATAATTGTTTTTATTAAAAAATATATATACAATTCAAGTAGATTTCTCTCTTTTAAGTAATGTTAAATTTGAGCATCTAAATCTTAATATTCTTATCGGAGTCAATTTCACTTTGCAAATTTATTAGAATCATACCTTGAAATTCATAAATTGTCTTAGAGTAGATTTTTAAGAAATTATGTATATTTTTTTCTTTTAAGTATCAAAATAAGAATATAGATATATAATTTTTGTTTAATTTTTTATTTGTGTTATATTTTAAAAAATTTTAATTAAAATTTTAAACCATAAAAGTTAAATTATTTAATTTAAAATGTTATTTTATTGATATTTTATCAATATAAATGAACGTGTTAAGAGTATATTTAGTTATTTACATAATTTTTCTTTTTTATTTATTTAATTTTATTTTTTCGGATAAATATGTATTTAAAATTAAGAATCACTTTTTTAACAATTTAAATTTTAATACTTAATAAAAATTTTAAAAAGTTAAACATTACAACTTATATTAATAAAAATTTTAAAAATATTTTAAATTGATTAACAAAATTTTAACACGTATAAAATACTCATCCACAAAAAGTCGCCCTTTAGGGGAAAGAGAACGGCTTTTCTAATACTCAGTTTATAATAACTAGATGTTGCATTATTTATCCACAGTGGCCGTTATATCATCTTGCATCTTATATTGAAAATTATTACAATGGTCTACTTGTTATCTTTGATGAGTTGACACTCGAAAAAATGATGGATATTTAAACTAAGTGCAAAAGATCATCCTATTGTCTTCATTTCAAGCCTCATTTGATAAGATACAGGGTGGCTCGTCCCATTTTCGTGTGTCACTTTATGCCCACCTCTATCCATCCATTCACTAAATAGATAGATGAATTATGGATGGACGGAGGCAAGCACAAGGTCGCGCACCGAAACGAGAACAGAAAAATTAATCCTCATTTAATAGAGAACTTCAAAGTGACTATATTTTATTATATTTTATTTATAACTCAATTCTATTTATTTAATATTCAAGGATGGCAATGGATCGAGTCCTACCTATCCATACCTGTAACATGTTGAGCCTGGTTAGATCTTGGATTGGGCAGCTCATGGCCCAACTAGCTGAAGGCAAGCTAGATTTAATTTTAAAAAATGTTTCAAAAAAATTACATTTCGTCTCTCTCGGTCTACCCATGAGTTAAGGCTAGATTAAGCAACCCTGGCTCGAGCCCAAACTATAACCCATTCTAGTTAAGAAATTTGGCCTGAGCCAATCATCCCAAGTTTGGCCAGTTAACTTCAGACCGGGCCAGATTACTGTCTCTTAATATCCCCTTTCGTATATTTGACATAAGCATATTTAGTCTATCTCTTTATATTTTTATATTCTATTTCTATTTGCCTGGAAAGTTTTTAAAATCATCACAAACCTCCTTTTATATTTTTTAAATATTTTTTATAGCTAAAAGGTTGGTTCGGAGCAAGCTTTCATGATAGGATTGCTGGATCCAAAATCTGACTCCAAATAGTCTTATATAATCTCTAGCTCAATTTGGATTGAAAAAGTCGAAGAAATGGGCCTGAACTCTTTTATATACTTGAAGCCAAAATGGACTTGGGTTCAGGCCCGTTTATATAAGCTTCTGATCGGGCTCGAACTGACATGGGAATATACCAAATAACATTGTCAACTCGAATCACTAACAGGATATACACAGAAATTAATAGTTCAACAACAAAGTTCCCAGAAACATCTACCAAATTTCTTGTAGAAATCATGAATTCATAAGGCAAAAGAGCAAAACAGACTATATTAAACCTTGAAAGGTTTGAGCAAGCTATGACCCCAAATTGAATCCAGTCCTGTTCCATAAACTCCTGCTTTCCAAGTGTATCATATTTCTACACAAAAATGAGAAATAGGATCTAAGTGGCTGGACTTGGGATTATAGCTGGGATTGATTTCAAATAAGCAACAATAAGCAAGCAACAGAAATGGAGCTTCCAAGCATTGATGTACGGAAAATCCATAAAGAACGAAAAATCTAACTCGCCCTAAGATGCAAAACAATAATGTGTATGTCAAAAAAGCAATGAAGAACGCTTATGTTCATAACAAACAGTTTTCTAATTCTCTTTGCTGTTAAGCTTTGAACATACGCAGTTCTCAATGCAACTAGCACAAAATGCTGGGACAGTTAATAAGCCATGCTCTAATCCACTTTTTGTTCGAACAGTTAGATACGCATTAATGATTACCGTCATCAGATGACAGTCAAATATCGATTCAGAATCCATAGCATCCATGCAATATGTAAGAATCAATTTAATTGTATATAAGCCGTCATCAAAACTACACTCAAGATCAGTCGAAATGTAAAATCAGCACTCAACAAAATAACACTCAAGATCAGTTGCAATGTAAAATCAGCACTCGACAAAATAACTATGTTTAAACGATTTTATTTTCTAGAAGTTCAATTAAGCATGACAATAACCAAGAATGACATGATAAGAAACCTCCTAGCTGTAAGGAGATCTCTCACTATAAATATTACCCAGGAACCCTGGAACTAAGCTAGCTTGATCAACAACATAGCAGCAAAGGACATAAAAATTTATGTAAATCATCAGCAACAAGAGTGCCTCAACATATTTATGTCAGCACCTATTTTTCCGTCATCCTTACTCCGTAATTGGAACAGGGGTTAGCACTGTGATTTAGAATTGGAAGAGAAATTTCATGAAAACGCAGAATCAGTCACTCTATCAAGAAGTGAACATGATATGGTGTTTTGTAAGAAATTTGCGACTTTATAGATTCCAATGAATTGGATAAAAGGCAATTCTTGAATGAGACTATTCAACTCCAGAGATGAATCAGAAAAGATAACTTTATTTGCCATGCCTCCAATTCTTTATTATGCGTATGATCTTAATCCATATCAAAGGAAGAGCCTGTCATGCCAACCATAAGCAAGTGATGAGTGAATGCACCGACACACATTAAAAAGAAAGGAAAAAAGAAAAAGAGGGTATATTGAGGACAGAATCTACTTCAAAACAAATATCACAGCCATCTTCCACAGAGTTGCTTCTTTAAGATTTCAGAACACTACACAACAAAGAAGTACATAATCTTCCTCAAGATATTGCAACCTTTTAGGTGGCCAATTCAGCAGCATTTGGGAAAGATCTAATCAGTAATAAGCATTTCCATCAGCGAATTACTCTACTTTCTCGAGTAATTTAAAGCACAAATCAACGAACAGCTACTGCATAGCACATAGTTGTTCATATCAACCACAAACTATAACCAACATTATGATTAAAACCTCAACCACACAAGAAACAAGCGTAAAGTAAGTGTTATGAGCCTATGACTTCTATATATATTATATATGTCTAAGTTACATGCAAGGCCATTCTAGTATGCAGAGATTGCGTAGGTATTACACATCAATTACCTCCTCCAAGGTATATCTCAACCCAACAGAGCAATTACTTGGAAACCAAAAGAATCTCAGGCTTCTTAGCTTTACTTGGAGTGTTAGCATTGGAAGAAGCATTGGCAGAGTTAGCAGATGCTAAAGCAGCTGCTTTTGCTGCCTCCCTCGCTCTCTTATCAAGCTGTATCAAACTACGAGTGGCCAATATTGCCTGAGGAACCAAATCATGCGACCCCCTTGCGTATAAGCGTCTTACTGCCAATGATGCTGAATCCTTAACATCTTGAGCATTCAATGGTCCCAGCAAACAGTGCCCCAATATCCTCAACAATGGCTGCAGAATCTCCCATGGCAAAGGAATTCTCACACCCTTTGAACTTGAAATCTCTGACTCTATCTCGTTCCTTTGAATCCCCAATTTTCCCATCTCACCCACCACATGCTCCACCTCAATCTCATCCCCAATCTCATCATACCCATTACTCAAGCTCCTATCCTCCATCGAGAACTCAACATGAACATCTTCATTCTGATTCACATCATCGAATTTCTTCGTACAATCACAGTCCTGCCCAGCCCAAGACGCCGCGTACTTGCATAACTCAACCTTGGACCAACTGGGCATCTGAGAGATCTGCTTAAAGTAACAGTCCAAAGCCACGCCCACAATTATTGGCCGCTTCGTTGACTTAACCACCACCTGAGGTTCAAGCGGAGGACACATAACCCCAACAGACGACTGAGATTTATCAAACCCATTTCGATTTTGTCTGTTTCTTGGTGCGTGATAAAGAGAAGGCTGTGAAAGATCAGGAACCTGCACGAGCACGGGCTTGCCGCCTCGAGATTTGGCCTCGGAGGAGTAGATGGCGAGGAGCACAGCCTCGAAGCCGGCGAGGGAAGGAGTTGAGGCGGAGTCAGAGGAGTGGACGCGAGAGAGATAAAGTCCCACGAGAAGAGGAAGGAAAGAGAGCACAATGAGGCCGAGGTGTGAATCGGAGGAAAGATAAGTGTCGTAAAGCCATTGACAGAGAGGATCGGAGCCGGAGCCGGAGGAGGGAGAAGAGAGGGCAGAGGAGAGGAGATAGTAGGCGTCATGGGAGGCGAGGAAGGAAAGTGCAGGACGGTCGGAGTCGGCAAGAGCAGAGAGGGCAAACGATGAAGAAGGATGGGACGGTAGGAGGGAGGAAAGGGAGAGAATACGGGAACGAGCTTTGGAGATGGATTCCCACCATGACTGCATAGGGTCTGGCGTGATGGTGGGGCGGTGATTTGAGGAGGTGGAGGACGTCGGAGAAGGAGAGTTATTAATGGTGGCGGTGAGGTCCATGACAGACAGTGAGCGAAGGCTGACAGGTGCGTGACTTTGGACAAGGAAGGAAATGCCGTAGACTTCGTCGCCTGCGAACTAATTAATCAACCTTGTCTCCGTTATTTTAAATTTAAAATAACTTTTTTAAAAATATTTTTAAAAAAATTTAGGCTCAAAATTTATAAAATAATATTACCTTATTTAATAAATAAAATATCAAAATTAAAATTAAGAATAACATTTATGTTTGGAATTTTGTTAGGAGAGTCGTTGGAAATAGTATTTTTACTGGTAAGAGGTAAGATTAAATATTACTTGACTTTTCCGAATTCTACGCCTTAGCGAAATTTTTACTAAGTGTTATTATTGTACTTATATTTAGACTTAGTATACTCCGAAGTCAAGAATCATATTCGAGTTGAACACATTTTAAATTAAATTTGAACATTTTTTATTTTTATTTTTGAATTTCAAACTATATTATGATCTGGTCCAACATAAAATTAAATATAAGTAACATCATTCTTGAAATAAAATTAAATTAAAAACTTTAAATTAGCCTGAGTTTGATGAACCTTAGGTCTTGAACTCTTACAAGAAATTAGAATTACTATCTTTATTTAAAATCATTAAATTAATTAAATAATATTTTTATTTAATTGAATTATTTAAAAGACTTATTTGGTTATAATTATTTTATTATATATATATCTAATCATATATTCCCTTTTTGAAAATAATACACTTAAATTTATGTGATTTGTTACGAAATTATTGGTGGTCAAATTTTTATTTTATGTATTTTTAATTATAATTATTTAATACTTTAAGTTTAACAATAAAATATACTTTTCTTTATAATAAAGTAGTTACCTTAGGCTTTTAATCTTCCTTTTTGTTTTTACCAGTCATAGTTATTTATTGCCTAAATTGATTATTTGGGTTAAGGCCATCACTCTTCGGTTCATGCACACTCTCCTTAAAGGATTCTTTTGGAGGGTTCATTGTTACCAAAGCCACTACATTTTAGCCTGGGTTATCCCAAGTCTCAAGTTCGAATCTTCAAAAGATAACGGGATGCGGCTTGGAGGTTATTGTGTCAATATGGCTAAGCAATGCGTCATCAAAGTATGAGCAAGTGAAAGCGTGGCGATTGTATAAGTGATTTGATACGCTTCTACCTTCAAAACGTCTTCAGAAAAATATAAGAGAAAACTTCTTTTAGTTATTTTTGAAAAATCTTATACTTCTTTAGAAACCTAAACCCAAATCCAATATTGGCTTAAGCATTATATTTTTAAATTTATACAATATTAACTTATTTTCATTATATTCTATCAATTTTTTCCTGTTCGTAATTTTAAATCGACGTTATTAAAATTTGATACATTCAGCCTTCATCAAAGTTTAACTCCTTAAATTACAAAACTTATCCTCTACTATAAAAATATCTCATTATAATATATGATTTATGGTTATTTTAAGTAGACGTATGTGAGTTATTATTAACAATTAAACTTAATTGAATTAACTTACATTTTATCCATTTAACTTTTGAACAATTCAAGTTGTGGCCAAACCAAAATGTCAATTCTAATGTAAATTATACATATATGAGGAGGTTGATGTAAACGGTGTAATGTTTGTTATAATAACAAGGACAACAGTTCAATGAAAATTCTCTTCATTGCGAAATTTATGAAGAATTAAAAGTATGTAATTTTATCTTTAATTGATAAAAAGATTGTTTATGATACTCTCACGTGTAAAAGAACAAATATATTATTTACTTTATAATATCTTTTAAGTTATTAGTTTTTTAACTATTTTCTAACACTTTCTTCTTTTATATTTACTTCTAAACGTTTTTCTTACGAATGCCTCAAGATACTCAACTAAATGACTATTTCAAGCAGCTATTAGTACCATTCTTCAACTTTAGCCATTTTATTGGAACAATGTTATCCTGGTAAAATCATTTTTGCTCATTTAATCACGTATTATGTAACACCCAAATATCCCCTGGGAGGATATGTGGATGCCACCCAAGACAGTACAATCAAATCAGACTAGTTGACACACAATATCTCACACAG
>JAOTAX010000197.1:2008039-2038363 GCA_025629825.1 Erythroxylum guanchezii
TTTTTAGACATAAAGTGAACATAAATAAATATATTAAATCAATGAAAATATAATTATATTTCTTTGTTTTTGCATATCATTCTCATAAATAATATATTGAGACTATAATCTAAATAATTTGTACATATTCAATTGGTAAACACAAATATAGATATTCCGCGACAAATTAATTTTTATATAACCATCTTAATATGTATGTAAGATGAAATGGTGGATGTTGCTATATGCTCCAATAACGAATCATTGGTTTAACTGAATAACTAAATAAAATAGATTGATTCTCTTCGTCTCAGGTAGACGAGTCTTCTCAATTGAAAAATCCCTCATATGGATAATACACATTCTAGTTGAATTCGAATTGTGTTCAATTTATAATAATTAATTAATTAATTAGTAAATTTAATAACATGATATGAAGTGAATCTATTTTATATTTCTATGGAAAAAGTTGATCATACTCTTCTTCACTGTGCAAAAGCTGTTCGGTGCTGGAATCTTGTTGCTATTTTTAATTTAACTGTCAATGATTCTCTTAATGGGAAGTTTAGGCAGGTGTGGAATGATTCCGGTAAGGAGGTGGCTGAACTTTTCTCTTTTGTTGCTTGGCACATATAGAATGCTCGAAATGATTTCCTTTGGGACGCCAAGATTTTGTCTCCAAATCAAATTGTGTATAATGATGTGTCTCATTTACTGGAATGACGTTTTTTGAATAGACTTCGTTCCTCATTGAATAAGTATGGTAGACAGCCTGCAGATGTTATTCAGATGGATAAGAGTCAGCAATCCTTTTTGTTAAATGTGGGGTGGAGATTATACACAGATGCTGCACTTTTTCATAATGAAGGAGCAACGGGTTTCGGTTGCGTTGCAGAATCGGCAAAAGGATGGTGGATTGGAGCTGTGTCCGGGTTTCAAGAAGGGGTATTTGACCCTGCTGTGGCTGAAGCAATAGCTTGTCGTTATGCCATCAATTACGCCACTCAATTCCTTGAGGGAAATGGGGTTGTTTACACTGACAGCCAGGTACTTGTACAAGCATTATCTTCTTCCAAGTTGAACTTCTCTGCTTATAATTTAATTATCCAAAATTGCAAGTTGTTACTTGATGCTAGGCTTAATA
Source organism: Erythroxylum guanchezii (assembly GCA_025629825.1). NCBI lineage: Eukaryota > Viridiplantae > Streptophyta > Magnoliopsida > Malpighiales > Erythroxylaceae > Erythroxylum > Erythroxylum guanchezii. Next base: position 2,009,163 of record JAOTAX010000197.1, read on the forward strand.
TTAAAGTAAAATGGATTACACGACATTTAAATTGGGCCGCTCATTCTCTTGCCCGTGTTTTCATTCGTTTTTCCCATTATGTAATTTGAGAAACGATTCCGGATGTAATCTCATCATTTTATATTTATTAATGATATTGGCTCTCTGCCTTTCAAAAAATAATATAAAGCATTAAAAATTTCAGATAATAAATATTAAAAGTCCATTTAACTTTTTTGATCCTCTATTAGTGAATTGATATTTGCACAACAAGTCTTGCATTTAATTAAATTTAAAAATATTTTTAAATTATAATATAATTTATAACATAACCTCATAGTCACTAATCTAATCTCATATAATCTATATAATAAAGAGCTGATATTTTAAAATTGATAAAATATTTAAAAAAATCTAAAAATTCAAACTTAATCAAAATTCATGTAAAATTTTTGAATTTTTTAAGAATTAAATATCTCAAATTATTATACATAAATATACTTTATGATTAAAAACTCGAATCAACTTGAGCGATTTTAATTGTGAAAATTTTGAATTGGTCAGTTTTTTAGTTTGATTTACTTTAATAATCATTGTTGTTAAAAATCAATCAGTTTATTAATTAATCGGTTAATTTTCATAAACTAATCGATTTTTATAAATTAAAGATAAACTAATTAATGTTTATTTAATAATTTTTATTATCAATTAAACTTTTTTAATTTTATTTCAAAATTTTCAATTTTATTTAATATTTAATTAATTTTATGATAATGTAATAAAAATTATATTTTTTCAATTTTAAATTTTTCTCCTGCCAATTTAACTTTCGGTTGAATTTTTAAAATATTGAATACAAAAACTACAGGACCAACTAGTTTGGTCTGCCTGCCCAATCCAGTCTAACCCAGGTGAGCAGAGACAACGCCGCCCTGACAATTATAATACATATTTAAAAAAATTTAGTAAAAGTCCAAATGAAAAAAGTCAGTCAATAAAAAAAAAATACAATAATTTGTAAATTTGGGTTCGATCTAACTTGAATTTCATGTCTGTTTTTGTTCATCAACTCTGCGCCATCCGGACAGAACATTTAACTTTGTGTTAAATCTTTGCTTCTCCGACCAAACCCATCAAAATCTTCTTCTGGGTTTTTGATTCTGGACACGATAGATTGATTTGTTGATGCTGATGACGATGGCGGACCTTTTCTCAAGAGGCCATCGCCAAGCCGGAAAGCAATCAGAAAGCAGCTCCAAGCGTGTTAAACCCAAGTTAGACCGCCGTAACGCCGTCAAGAACATCGACTACGATGCCTCTTCTTCTTCTTCTTCTTCTTCTTGGTTAGTTAAGAATCCTTGGGTTCATTATGACCAGAAAACCAGTTTTCGAATAAAAGGTATAGAGGGTGAATTCGACATGATATGCCAGACGCTTGGGTTTTCTGGTCCTGAAGACTTTGCCATCCCCACCGCCGTATGGGAGGCTCAGAAACCTAGTTCGTCCATCTTCTCTACCCCTTCCTCTCCCCAACTAAACGACAATGATTTACCGGTTAGTTTGCAGGCCAAGCTCATGCTTAACAATGATGCTCCGTTGCCAAGTTTTGATATTGCTAGAACAAAAGATGGGATACTACCCCCCATCACTATAGAAGCTATTGCTTCTGGGATAAAGGGCCAGAGACCAACCACTTTAGTGATAAGTGATGAAGAGCAAAGTCATATTGGTATGGTTGAAGGAGAAGAACAGATAGAGGCAGAGTCTTTTTCTGCTGCTAATACTTTAGGGCTTAATATGGATCCAACCTTTATTATATTGGCAAATGGGAAATTCATGAGGAGTATTACTTCATGGCAAAAGGGTGAGCTTCTGGGAAGTGGTTCCTTTGGAACTGTCTATGAAGGTTTTACTGAGTAAGTTATCTTTAATCTGTACTGCAATTAATATGCTAGCTTGACCTTAAGAGGATAATCAGGCCTTACAATCTGTTAATTTCGGAAACAGAGATTTATAGTTGGGAAAGGAACTAAAACTCAATTCACCCTTTACTTGTTGTATATGTTGTAAAAAGATTTATGATTCTCTCACAATTCTTCTTTTCTCAGTGATGGGTTATTTTTTGCTGTAAAAGAGGTTTCTTTGCTGGATCAAGGTAGCCATGCGAAACAGAGCATTTTACAACTTGAACAGGTGTGAAGAATTGGTCTTCTTGGGTTTCATTTCATATAGTTTCACGCTCACCTCGTCTTACTTGGTACAGGAGATATCCCTTCTAAGACAGTTCAAACATGACAACATAATTCAATATCTTGGCACTGACAAGGTATTCCCTCATTTCTGAATTTCCTAGTCTTTTTGTCCCTGTAAACTTGTTGCTTTGTCTTGCCATTCAAACAATTTTGTGCCTATATTAATTTTGTTTTTGTATAGTCATCAACAATTACATTAAGTAATTCAATGTACTCGACTTGAGTTGATCGGGTTTTAAGTTAAGGTCAGACTTTTATTTTTAAAATTTTGTTTTGAATCTGAACCTACTTTGAAACCTGAATTCTAATTATATTTAAAACAATATTGTTTTGTTTTTAAATAAAATTGTGTCATTTCTTAATAATAAAGGACATTTACGATAAGGAATCCAAAGTCTAATTGAGATAAATTATGACCACACATTAATACCCAAATGCTTTAATTTTCCAATTCTAATATTAAAAGTGAAAAGATAAGGAAGATGATGGAGTTGATTGTTTATCCCAATTACCAAACTTCCATAGGTTGAGCTTTTAGGCTGAAATTGTCCTAATTGGACTCTAGAACATTTGATATTTCTCTGAATGAATTGGACATTTTAGTTTGACCTGACTTAAAGAAACTTTGAACTATTTAATATTTTTTTTAAAGTGTTGGACTTTTGAACCTAACCTGATATTTGGCCTGACCTGTCCCGATTGGACCTAATTCGAAACCCAATCGAGCTCGAACTCTGACTCTCAAGTCCAATCTGGCCCTTGTTGCCATTCCTAACACTATGTACTTCTCCTTTTATTTTTCTTTTCTTATCCTTCTGTTGTAATTTGTTTCTTTGTTAATGATTTTCCAGGATGAGAGTAAGCTTTATATATTCCTTGAGCTTGCAACAAAGGGTTCACTTTCTAGGCTCTATGAAAGATATCATTTGCGGGATTCTCAAGTCTCTGTATACACTAGGCAGATCTTGAGTGGTCTCAAATATCTTCATGATCAGAAGGTAGTTCATAGGTAAGACAGAAGATCTAACGCTAGAGATGGTAGAATCTTGTGTATTCTATACTAATGAATTGAATCATTTTCTGTGTAATCACAGCTACCTCACCGCTACACTCTGAACTACACTTTCTTGTTGTTTCTATTCTTCATCATGCAACAAAAATCAATAACAAATAATTGCAGATTCATTGTCGGTTACTAGATACGAGTTTTGCAGATGAACTAAGTTTTTAAGTTTGAATTTTTAATAGATCTTAGTGATCTGATACCTGTCTGGTTAACTTGTCATCTAAAAGGGATATCAAATGTGCCAACATATTGGTGGATGCGAATGGGTCTGTCAAACTTGCAGATTTTGGGTTGGCCAAGGTTGTGTCCGTTAATTCTCTATCTCTCTCCTTATATATATATATATATATATTATACACAGGTAAATTCACATATCTATCTCTGTTTATAAATTGGTTTTGCTTCTTCTTCTTCTTTTTTTTTCAGGCAGCAAAATTCAATGATGTTAGATCTTCCAAAGGAACTCCATTTTGGATGGCCCCTGAGGTTTGCTTCTTTCTTTTGATACAGAAATTTGCTAAGCACATTCCAGTTTTAAGTTTTCAGTATTCAAGTAATAGTTAGCAACAGTAAATTACTACCTAAAACACCATATGTATATATACATATATAAGAGGAAAAGATATGCAACTTGTATGTAGTTTAAGAAAATTAAAAAAAACTTTAATCTTTAAAATTGTTGATTTTTTTTTTGTGATTTTTAACTTTCCAGAAAAACTATCTCTTGAGCTTTGATTAAAAAATAACGACAAAGTATGTTTAACATGAATATCGCATGTGAACCAATCAAATGCTATTTACATGATTCAACCAAACTCTTAAACTTGAACTGAATTGATTAAACTCAAACCAAACTAATAATTTATTATAATTATCTTAAAATTTTAATTTAATTCGAGTTTAATTTGTTTGAATTGAGTTTAAGAGCTTAGTTGAATTACCATATTAATTGATATTTGATTAGTTCACGTATGATGTTCATGCTACATGTGTTTCATTATTATTATTTTTTACTAAATTTTAACAGGAAGAGTCTTTCTAAAAAATTAAGAATTAGAAAATTTTTAAAAAATTTTAATAATTAGAAAAATTTTTAAAAATTTTAAAAATTAGAATTTTTTTTTAAATTTTCTTAAACTATGATTTTTTGCAGGATTTAATATAATAAGGTGAAATATGTCGAACAAACATTAAGGGGAAAAAGGATATTTGGGTATTTAGTAGTGATTCTAGTTCCTATTGCTAGCTTGCAATAGAGAGATTGTAAGATGTGCATTTCTTATGTCAATAACTCAATTTTCCAATGGTTACTGATTGTTGAAACCATTAGCTCTTAATTATATTGATTCAATAAAGAATGTATACCCTTTTCCAAAATTTGAATCCATTTTGGTATTTGGTTCTCCTTCTTTATGCTTTTTTTTTATTAAGGGTAAGGTTGCGTATTTTTGAACCTCCTCAGACCCCACGTATCAGCAAGACTTCACTGGATTGTCGTCGTCGTCGTTGCCTGTGTTTGTTTCTATGAGATGTTCGATTAACCAATTGATTGTTCATTTTTAGGTTGTTAACTTAAGAAACCGTGGCTATGGACTTCCAGCTGATATTTGGAGCCTTGGATGTACTGTATTGGAGATGTTAACTGGTCGACCACCATATTCTCATTTGGAAGGAGTACGTCTATAATCTTTTTTGTTTTGACACAAGATTAAGTTCCAATTATTGACATCGACATCTATAATGATGCATAGGGCATTCTTCTTTTTTGAAAGCGTATATCTTCTTCATTCTTGTTGAGAAAGTTGCAGCTACATGATTGGCACATTAAGAAATCCTTGAAGCAATAGATTGGGTTTGAATTGATTGTGAATTTGTGGAACTTTTTCATGTTAGATCTGCGAGTATCCTCCATGAGCATGCAAAATCAAAATGTACTTGCTCTACATGAATTTTTATCTAGATTCACTTGGGAAATTTATTCAAGATTACTGCATTTTCACATAGTTTGCATCTGTTTTGAGTTTTGATTTGCTCTATAGCCGAAGTACTGTTGGCATCTTCTGTCTACTTTATAGAGAAAATTCTATGAAAGGCAGCTTAAATAGTGTTAATGGCTTTCTAAAACTCTGGAGTTCTAAGTTAGTTAGACTGTGATTAACTTGTACTTTTAGAACTCCAATTGCTTGACGGTCTATTGCTTTTCAACTTCAGTTTCAAAAGCTTCATGGAACACCTTTAGAACGCCATTGATACATCAAGTCTTGTGTGTTTGAATAATTAATCACCATGTCTTTTGAATGGGGTTAAAGATGCAGGCATTGTTCAGGATTGGAAAGGGTGAACCTCCTGAAGTTCCTGATACCTTATCAAGAGATGCCCAAAATTTCATACTCAAATGCCTGCAAGTCAACCCTAATGATCGACCCTCTGCAGCTCAGCTTTTGGATCATCCATTTGTGATCTCAACTCCTTCTTCTCCATATATTAAACGAACACGGTCTTAAGACTTCGAGTCAAGATTTGAGCTTCATATTATTCGGGTAAATTCTCAACTGAAGTGATCTGGATGAAAGTTTCTTGATTGGTGGTGCTGGTGCAAGTCCTTGTGACTCTATTTTGCTGTGCAAATTCCTAGCTAGAAGTTGTACAGAAATCTCATTATTGCAGTTAAATCTAGTGTTATGGTAGAAGTTCATGGACTATGGTAGTTCTAGTGTTGTTCAACTATGAAACGAAACTGGATCTACATTGGAACTCACCTGAATTGCCACATTTATCCTCCTGCAAAAGAAAATGTAGCAATAGCCAAGTTCTTGTTCTATGGACTGTCTTTCATTTTGCAGGAGCACTCATATCAATGCATACACTTTCCGCTAATTTATTGTATTTACAAAACATGATCAACAAGCCAGCATAGTCAAGAATCTTCGTGTTTTTATCTGCGTATCAGACAATTATAGACATTCAAGACATTCAAGACCAGTGTGCTGCATCATTACTTGCTCTCAGTGTTGATTTTCCGCTAATTGATTGCCTTTACAAAACATCAAGCCAGCATAGTCAAGAATCTTCCTGTTTGTATCTGCATATCAGACAATTATAGACATTCAAGACCAGTGTGCTGCATCATCACTTGCTCTCGGTGTTGATTTTCCGCTAATTGATTGTATTTACAAAACATGATCACCAAGCCAGCATAGTCAAGAATCTTCCTGTTTTTATATGCACATCAGACAATTATAGACATTCAAGACCAGTGTGCTGCATCATCACTTGCTTGCAGTGTTGATTTTCCGCTAACAATTTGTTGGTCATGTTGTTTTCTAGCTAAGCTGGGAAGGAGACAGTGGTTAAGCAAAAAGGGATTTTGCTTCAGTTAACAGATTTAAACTCAAGTTAAAGAGTCGAGTCTGAAAATTTTGCAGGATATATTGCATTTCACCTTGAGAACTTGCTTCACAAAGCGACTTCAGTTTCTGAGTTCAATTTGGTACAGACGCTATTGCTGATTGACTGGCTTGTTTAGATCATGATGGTGCACAATTTGGTATTTGTCTGCAACTATTTGAGCTTCGCAGTCTCTTCAGTTGGTGGCATGTTTACTAATTGTAGCCAGGGATGTTACTATGTCTGGAATAAATTCATCTTTGGCTCTGGCGTGGCTACCAAAACTCGAATTAAAATTGATTCGAGGCAGACGAATATTTGAACACGTCCCTGTTTCTGTGCAATCATCAAAATCTGGAGGTTGTACCATATTGCTCTTTGTTGGATTGATCCAACTGCTCTGATTAACAGTTGGAACACCTGCTTCTATGCAACAATTAAATCTAGAGGGTACACTAGAAAGATGCCAATGTTGCAAAGCAAAGGTGTGCTCCTGGTAATCATCCTTTGAGTGCTGCCAAGGAAATCCGATTCCGGTAAGCCTGGATCAATAGAGCAGTACTGATTCCAGGTGGTTCTGCTAATATTCCTACCAATGAATTTCTGAGAGCCCCGGAAATCATCGACAAGAATGACCAGCAGTAACATCCCGGTGCTTATTTGTCATGTTGGATACACCTGAAGCAAGGTTCTAGTATTGCATAACTGAGGGTATTGTTACATCATTCCGGGAATTTTATCCATTTTCGTTCTTCCTACATCAGTAAAGGTACGAGGAAAGTAGCAGAAGATTAAGAATTACTGCTAGGGCGTGTTAAATTGTGAAAAATTTCTTTAGTTTGATGCATATATGCTTGAAAGGAGGTAGACAAATCAGAGTTTTGTATATTTGGATAATTGTAAAATATCTATAATTTGTTCTATTTGGATCCAGAATAAGATATTTAATAAATAATAACTTTCCCTATTTATCATAAATTCTCTAAAGTAATGAACTTTTCCAAGTTCTTATATTATTAAGAAATAAACTATCAAAATTAAGAAAGATATAAACTTAATTTTAATAGAGTTAACTATGAGAACTTGGTTAGTATAATTTAAATAATAAATAGAAAATTTTCAAAATAAAATGTTTGAATTAAAAGGACTATCATAATTATTATCTCAAAAGAATGTAATCTGAATTTAATTCCATAATGTTGGTGTTAGGGCTCCTCAGGACCCTCACCATTTCCTATTTCTTGTCAACAAAATGGCTCTGCTAGAAATGACTCCAAATTTCCAACTGCCACAAAACCACGGTGAAGAAACATATCCAAAAATACATTTGCCATACAATTCAAACTTACTGCTATTGCAAACTAAACTAAACTGAACCTGTAAAACAAAATCCTGTCTTTGCTTTGCAATTCTGACCAACTCTTGTGAGAGTTCAGATTTTTCAAACCATTCAGACACTGTCAAAGGGACATGTACTTCTCCATCCCAGTCATGCAATTCAACCCGCAATACATGTTAGTCAAAACGGTACAGCTTAGCCGGGAGGAGTCGTTTACTGAACTAGGCCAAAGAATTGAACCAATGGCACTTGATTGCATAAACAAGAAGCATGTTGATGCTTACTTCAGCTTGTAATGTAAGGGGTCACAGTGGCTTACTGAACTCAGCCAAAGATTGAACCAGTAGCACCTGGTTGCTCAAAGAAGAAGCATATTGATGCTTAATTCAGCTTGTAATGTAAGGGGTCACCTTAACTTGCCCAATTCTATTAGGTAAAGGTCTAGCAATAAGTCCATCAGCAATCCAACCTGTTAATTCACTATCGCTTTTAACATGGTTAAATTCCCGCTGCATGTACTCCAGGGAAATGTGTAGCCTCCCGCCCGGCCTGCAGTCATCAGCAGCACTCCTTGCTTCAATTCCAGCATTTCTCTCCAACCAGTACAAATAGTTAACTTGAAACAGTGACTTGAGCATATCTTGAGGTGTTGAGCTTTCTTTAAGCACTACACAGAAATTTCCTTCGTGCTCATTCAATATATAAGCTTCATCTCTATACAAATTTACAAGTGCAAGTGCTTCATTCTTGTCCTTGACGATGTCACTAAGTTTTGACCCTAATTGCAGCCGTCTTTCGATCTTGACAGCTGCATTCCTTGCTTCTGAACATAATGCAACTTGCTGCTTTTCCTTCAAAGGCTTCATGTTAAGAAATGGTAAAGCTGGGAAAACTGGTTCCTCATCATTGACATGCTTGATTGGGGGGACTTGCCCACTGAGAAGATACTCACTGAAAACTAAGCTAGCTCGGTAGGGGTTTAAAGTCCTTAGTTGTATGGATTGATATGATCTCAGATTGCAAAACATGTGTACCCAAGTCACCACGCTAAAAGATGCAAAAGCAAGAGGTATGGAAGTGCCTATGCAGTTACCCAATGCAATACCCATCATGATACCCAAAAACTTGCTAACCATTCCTTGAGCTTCACCCTTGGCAATTACCTCTGCGAAGTTTCTTTGCGCAGCAAAACCAGCATAAAAGCAGCTTCTCGTGGCGGCCTGAATAAGAGCAGCGGCTGAACGACCAGCCCCAGCAGCAGCACCAATGAACACAAAGAGATGAGGGAAAGCTGGGGTCAGCATCTCTAATCCAAAAGCAGCATTTTCCAAAAGATCAGCAAACAACCTCCACCCTTTCGGATTAACGTCAAAATGGCGACCGTATTTCGACAGCATAATTTTGCTAAGATATCCAATCCCGTCTTTGAGCACCCAATTGATAGCAGCAGCAGTTGGGATAGCTCCTTTTCCCAATCCAACAGCATAGAGCAATGACTGAGTGGCAAGAACACCACTAATTTGGCTGGCAATACCTTGCACACCTCGCCACAGAGAGTAATCCAAGTAATCCGAGGTAACACTATGAGGAAATCCATCAGGTAGCAGGAGACGCATGATGAGGACTCTGCACTGCAGCCACAAATTCCCAATGTACAGAGAAAATGTCGACGAATTTGGACTTCCCGACGATGAAGCAACAATGAATTCATCCCTCAAAATATCAGGAATAAGCTTGGTCCACTTGCTTCCACTAACTTCCCAAACACTAACAATAGCCTCCTCTCCCATCCTCTCCGGAGAAGTAGAAAAGACAGATGAATCTGTTCTGGCAAGAGCTGAAGAAGCCAATTGCAACACCACTGAGCAGCAGAGGAAAGAGAAGCATAAAAGAAAGGCATTGGGAGGGTCCACAAAATCGTTACTTCCATTCCACCACCACCACCACCCACCATTATTACCATTGTTATGGTTGTTGTTGTTGTCGTCGTCGCCGCCGCCATTATCCTCCAACAGAACATCAAAAGGCGACCTTTTTCCCTGATTTTGAAGATGAAAACAAGAAGCTACAGAGTTGGCACTTGAAGGGTACGAATTGAAGTGGAAAAAAGAAGCAGATGCAAACGAGGGTGAAAGAGAAGCAGGGTATAGAACAGGAGAAAAACGCATCGCAGTGATTGGTTTCCCATTACTGGTCGGAGCGTTAATCCAAGTTCCCCAGAGAAACAACGGCCTGCAAGCAAAAGCCATAGCCCACTCTCTCGCCGCTGAATCGAGGAACGAACCAACCTAATCTCGCTCAGTCATTTCATCGAACAACTCGGTTGCATTTTGTATCCAAACAAACAGCTCTTTGGGATTGACGAAACACGCGCAAGAAAAATACCAAAAAAAAACAAAATAGAAAATGGGGTCGGCGGCGGCGGCGGCGGCGGCTTATGATATCGTATGTGACATACATTTGGAGAACAAATTTAAATAATTTAACTGAAAATTTTAATTATATAAATGAACGGTTGATAGAGATTTGAAGTTTAGTCTATAATATTTAAATAACAACCTTCTTCATGTAAATTATCACTAAAACGCATGCCAACATGTAATGGTTGACGTGATGACTAGGGTTGCAAATATATCCGAGCCTGGCTCAACTTCTTGCCTGGTCCCGGCACCACTGGATTGGGTTTATTATAATTTCATTAAATATAAATAAATTATACAATAATTTTAAAAATATAGATAGTAAATAAATAAATATATATATATATATATATATCCCACTTGTAAATTGGTAATTTTAAGGTGTTTAGCTTGCAACCAGATTCTTAAGATCGAAGAATAAGTAACATTTTTTTTACTGTACCATGCCCCAAAATTCTTAAACTACAATTTATTCAAATTGTTTCATAAATGCATTATTAATTACTAAAATTCTCATCATCCTAAAAAATTGTCTATACAAGTACACCAATTTAAACTATTACATTCAAAATTATTTGCAATAAGACAATTGTACTCGATTTAATTTGCTGACTCCCTCTAGACTTTACATTGTGAATTACGTATATTGGAGTTGTCGACAATCTCTTTATATCTTAAAAAAATAGCAATAAAAGATAAATTATTTACTCGGTAAGGATAACCTGATCATATCTTTAAAATCAAGTAACTCACTGTATATTGAAATTAGTCTAATGATAAAACATATATTTAATATTAAAATACATAAGCAATTGTTGTCCAAACGCTAAATAAATATCCAAATTTTATTATTGTCATTTATTTTACCTCTTTATTATCTGAATTTAATGAACCCTACTTAGGCTTAAATTCAATAATCTACAGGCTCATCTCTACTCATTTTAATCTCTCATTAACTAGAAACGTAATTAGTTGTGTAAATATTGGTACAGGCTACCTTAATTTCTCAATTTAATTTAATACTTCAGTTAGTACTTCAGTATCACTTCAATACTTAGCTATTGGCACAGGATCGTCAGGACTTGAGATATTCTAATACCACTTTGATACCTAATCATTGGCATAGGGCATCTCCGAGACTCAGAATGTCCCGATAATTACTCCATGAACAAGTACTTAGCCACGATTTGCTCATATCTCAACAACTTATCAGTTTATACCGGTCGAATATAGCCTATTATAAACAGGTCATAGGTTCATAAATTTCACAGATTATTCTCAAACTATTATAAAACAAAATTTATCTATTTTCATGAATGTGATTTATCCTATCATAATATCCTTAATTTTACACATGCACAATTGAGAATTTTAATTATCATATTTTTTCGAATTATCAGGCGATACACGCCGTATACGTGACAAAATAAAAACATTAAACATTTTGTAGTTTGTTAATTATTTATTTAATAAACAAACAAAATTTATATATTTCAAAAATTCACATATGCAATTATCAATCATTCATTTAACTAATTACTAATTCAAAATATGATTCACCATAAAATAATTTATTAATAACAAAAGTCAAAATTATATGAATTGTACATTATTATAAGGATACAGTTTAAGTTTATCCTTACATGATTTTCACACTCAACTAATCTATTGATCCAATCTACTCTCTAATCCGTCCTCTAGACTTAAATATTACAAAATTCTATTATATTTTATTTAAATATAAACTTCAACTTAATTACACCTAATAATTGATAAAGCAAACATACGCAAAAAAATGGGGTAAATTGTATGTAAAAAAATTTGCAAGGTATTTTAAATCTTTAAAATCCTTCTTAAACAAAATAGGCGATAAATGAAAAGGTTTTATTAAACTTTGAAAGGAACCTTGTTTAAAAAGAAATGATATTGTTAGTTACTTAAAATACGAAAGAAGTTTATTAGTTGAAAGGATCCTATTCGTGCTCAAAAGGAAAGGGGCATGTCAATCTATAGGATCTTGCTAGAGCTCAAATATAAATAAGCCTGTTAATGGAGAGGAGCCTGTTGACACTTAAAATAAAACGAAAAGAACCTCTTGCTTTATAGAAACATAATGAGCTTATTGAAAATTTGAAAGAGTCTCTTGAAAACACAAACTTATAATGCGAAAATTTAAAAGTTAGGAAGAGAGAAAGAATGACGCAGTAGATTTATACTAATTCGGCTAAGAACCAAGCCTACGTTTAACCTTCAAGTATTCAACTTGAGTGTTTCACTATAAGAATCCAAGTATTAAATTTGACGAGCCTCTCTAAGCTCACAAGTACATATTTTTTAATGTTCTATAATCTTTCACATTCGACGTATATAACAAGCTTTCAGAAAGCTCACGGAAAAATAAAATGTAAAATTAAAAGTAAGTTATCAAATAATAATTTCTCTCTTGATAGAGTGATTTCACTTTTCAAGACATGATAAGAATGACATGACTTTAAAAAATATAGATGTTGCTCAAATATTTCAAAAGTTTGTGTATGTTTGATACTTCACAAGTATTATTGCTCTTCTTTAAATAATCAATTTCTTCAACTAGCTATTGCTTCATTTTAATTCGAAGTTGACTTTGGATTTTCAATGTCATCTCTGTTGAAACAAAAAAAAAAAAAATTGAGCTAATTGTTCAAAAAGGTAAGATCTTTCGGGATGTTAATAAGAAAAATTTACTAAGAAAATTCCTGCAAGAAAAGAAGCAATTTTTCTATGATTTTATTTCCTTAAAAAAATGTTATATATTCAAACAAATAAATTCAATTTAAAATATTATATAGTTGTCATCAAAATCATTAAATATAAACCTTGAGCTAACAAAAATTACTCCCTTTTTATCACTTTATTCTTAAATATCATTGCTTTATCTTACATTCATAATTACTAAAATATTGTCAACTATTAAAATTCGTATTATATCTACACATTCTTTTATTATTACTAAAATACCTTTATAAGACTTAAATTATAATTTATCCTTAAATATTCACATTTTCTATTTTGCTCCTATATTATAATTTCCTAAAACCCTTTTTTTTCACAAATTACCTGCTTCTTCTCTACTCTCGCATTCGTCTCTTGCCCTCACTTCCTTTTCTCATTAATCCAACCACATTTCTCTATTTTTATTAATTCTAACTAAAATCTAGTTTAGGATGATTGAAAACCACCATTAAAAGAGATGCAATTTAGGTGAAAATATTACCTATATAAAATTTCATGCCTTTCCAATGTAATTTTGAGTTATTAATCTCTATAGTTTATTTTCTAGTCTACTACAAAATAAACAAAATAAAGAAATACACGAGAAAAGCTTCCCGTGTACGAGAAATATGGTATTTGTGTATACTTATTAGTTGGAAATATAGAAAAAAAAAACAGTAAGAAACTATTTTTGTTAATTTTCTCTCCACTTAATGCTTTTTTTTTAAATTTAGTTTTACCAAAGTTGAGCTTTGTTTTAGGTTTTACATTGAAAATACCTGTAGTCTATGGACTATATCTAAAATTAATTTAGTAATGACAACACTTATGTTTATTAACTAATAATGAATACTTATGTAGCATTTGCTTTTTCTCGTTGAAAATATCAAACAAAAAAGTACCATATCCATATTAAAATGTACAATAGCCCAACTTAATACAACATGTCATTAAAAATTGAGTAAAGTTGCAGGCTTGTACACAGGGTATGCTGACGATGGTGATGATGTCATTAAAAAATTAAATATTCTTATTCATAAGGCAATTTAAGTGGTAAAGTAAGTATATCATGTAATTATTCACATCGAATCCTCTGATATAGTTCTGTTTCAATTTTGTTCAATTAAATCTAATCTATATATTTATGTAGATTCATCGAAATGTGTGGATGAGATTTAATAAAATATAATAAGAATACCATAATCGGAATAGGAAATCTGATCCTATAATTATTAGTCTAAAGGTGATAAGTTTAAGTAGGGAATTTACAATTTACTTCATAATTGCAAAAGAATCATCGGTCTAGATTAAAAATCCCATAGAATTTATAAATAATAATGAAATTGATTTGAAGCATTGGTTTATTAAATAAATTATTTAAAATATTTTATTTACAAATTATTATGAACATTTAAAATTTATAAAGTATGCATTTGAAAATAGATTATTTTAATTATCAATTTTTTGAACTTAAATTAGGTTTAATAAATTAAACCTTTTAATTAATTAAATTTTAGATTGAGTTTAGATCGAATTCAAATTGTTTGAATCCCTTCTAAAAATGATATTATTTTAACTTTTTAAAATAATATTATTTTAATTTATAAAATAAAAATTCTTATTTTAAAAAAGTAAATTTAAAACGAAATTTGATTAATTTATTGGAGAGTTGGGCCGGGTTGTCCGAGCCTGGTCCCCTCACAATCACGAGCATTCTTAACATGCAAGTTTGACTCTTCCTTCAGAACGTGAGCGACCGAGCCGCCATTGAGAAGATAACGTGACAACGTTAAATGCCCAACTAAACAACCTGGCGCGTCAAGCTTCATTTCCCTTCAAGATCGCGTGAATTCGACACCCGTACTTTACTCAAATCTGGATTTGTTCCCAGTCAATGTCAGTAGTGTCGGAAGCAAGCGCGTGTTGCCCAATTCAGCTCAATCCTTAGGAGACGTGGACACACTTGCCCATATCGAGCGTGAGGTTGCAACGTGACAACATAGCGTAGCAGTCACTCGACGAATCCAAAAGACAGGGGAGGTACGGAACAGCGAAGCAAAAGTTAAATCGGTATTAAATTATCAAAAATTAAATAAAATTTAAAATTTAAAATACGACATTTTTTACTTATTTAAAAATTTAAAATTTAAATAAAAATTAATTGTTATTTTTAATTTTTAAAAATTTATTAATTTATAAAAATTAATCAATTAATTAATAAATTAATTAATGTTTAACAACAAAAATTATTAAAATAAATCAAATTAAAAATTAAAAATTAAAAAAAGATTTGTCATTGTTTTTAAAATTAAATTGGCTGAATTAATTAAAAATTTTAATCTTTTAAAAAATATATCATTGATTCATTTTAAATTTTTAACTCAATAACACTTAAATAAAAATTTATTAATTTAAAATCATTTTTTAGCTTATTAATTTTTTTAATAATTTAATTAATAATTTATTAATAAATTTATTAATTTTAAAACTATATTTAAAAAGATATAATTATATTATATTTGAAAATATAATATTATACCGATTATTTTGATGTAAATTAATATAAAATTTATTAAATTATAATTAATTAAAAAATGTACTCACTTATAAAATGTAATCTACATTCGTAAAAAATAGAAAAGAAAAGCACAAAAAGTAATATTCTTTGATTATGGAATAAATAATAGGATAAATAAGAAATAAAATAATAATAAAGCAAAGGACGAAACGAGAAAGAGAAATGAAGAGAAGAGAAGAGAAGAGAAGAGAAGAGCGGTAGTTTGGACTTTGGAATAACGTGCCGCTCGCTCGTTCGCGGCTCTCGCTCACACACATAGTCTTGTTTTCGTGTCCTCGTGGATCTCATCGCCTTTCCTTTAGATTTGTGTGTGATAATAATTATAAGAATTCCCCAATTCGTCTCCTTCTTATCGTTTAAATCCACTCAATTTCTTCTGGGTATGGCCATTTTTATCTCTACATTCGGTTTGATTTCTCCTAGTGTTGTGCTGGGTATTTTTATTTGATCGATTGATGATTGTTGCTAACCCTAGAAGGAAGGAGTATGTGAAATTTGGATTTTCCCCCCCTTTCAGTGGCCTTTTTATTTTGGTTCTTTCAATTTAGGTTTGCGGATAAACTGGTTTAATTCGGTTTGGTTTTTGTGAGAAGGGAAATGATCATCGCACGTCGTTTCAGATTTAAAATCTTGACGAACTTATTATATATTTACTAATTCCATTTTTTTTATGTAAGTTAATAAGAATCTGGATCTCAGATGGGATGTGAGTCACATGTGGGGCTATGTTGTGTTATCTGCACGCATTGCTTGCGTCTTTAGCCATAAACGTTGTTCACTTCTCACTTTTTTTTTATTTATTATCTATATGTAAAATGTCAATCTCTGACTTCGTTTTGTTGTTCCGGTGAATTTTATATACATGCATAGCAGATTCAGATTCAGATGGGCATTGTCCTCCTCAACTAATTCTCTTCTTTCCATCTAGATTTTTGCTTGAATTTCGCAGGTTTTGAAGTGGGTAAGTACATCGACTGCCTTTCTCTTTGTTTCCTGTTCTATTTTGGATCGCACAAAATTGTTTACTGATTTTCATGTGTTTTGTTCCTAAATTAGTATGCACTTTTCTATGTTATCAAGTAGTGACCTTTTTGGTGTTTGGTCTTTCAATTTTATTTTCATGCTTGTTCTGATTTGATCTTCATATTGTATAACCTCTGAATTGAAGTCAACAATCAATGAATGGCCTATGCATATATGGCTTGCTAATTACATGTATGGGTTTCACTAAGCTGTAAACAGTGTGAAGTTTTGCAGCCTTAAACAATTTGATGTTATATAAAAATCATCCATGATGCTGGAAATTGATGTCATCTGTTTACTATCACATATCTGTAGCTGTTACAGATGTAGTTTGTGAAAAGTAAATTGAGAAGGCTCATAATGAGGATCTATTAAAAACTTCTAATAGTTAACAGTGAGATCTTTTTTTCTCCATCTACGGCAATTCAGAAAATGATACTACTTATAATGAGGGAAATCAAGAAGTATGTTTAAGATCAATTCGAGATGTGAAATGGAAAAGGTGGTTGTCAATTCCTCAGTGATACCTTTGTCAGCATTATTTTGAGTTAAAGGGAGAGAGAAAGGACTTTTGAACTATGTTTAAAAGGTTACTCCATCTGTCGGCTCGTCACTGTCCGCCCTTCTTGTTCTCTGAATGTCTTCTCACTAAGTATTTATTTCTGGGTTTCACAGTTTCAACTTTCTGAACTTTCTAAAGCAGAGTGTATATAAGCAAGCATTAATTAGATTGGCAGCTTCATTTTCCTGTCATTTTAATTTTTAGTTTACTAAATGAACAATCTTTGGCTGATCTAGTTCTTACTGGATGAGTTCCGTTTGTGTATAGATCCATTTGGTTGCTTCTATACTGCCTAGTAGGTTGCATTCTATGTTGCTCAGACTCGGATACGGGTATTGGATGCATACCCATGTCCAACACTGGTACGTTTAAGCTTTTAGTAGTGTTTTGTCATATTTTAGGATTTTATGGAAGTGCCCATGTCCATTGTTTTGCATCATATGGATGTGTGGCTGTAGGAAATACAGATCTATGGACATTGGAAGCTCTAGTATTTGCAATATCTTCCTTCTTTTTGGCTTTCATTTTAGGCACTTCTCTGCTGTCACATTGTGAACATTGCATTTGTTTTAATGTTATGGGCTCATCTTTATATTTCAGATTGCTTTATCTTTTGTGAATCTGTTCCTGGTTTTATACAATGGAGTTCATTTGCACTGCTCAAATTTAAAATTTCAAATTTATATGCTGATATAACTGAGGTTCTCCCACTGTGGATGCAACATCTGATTTGTTGTCATTACTTTCTGAGATTTGCTGCATGGCTAATTTGAATTCGTACTAATATTTCACTGAAATCAAATATATTCTCTTTCCCAAAGAGAATGTGAAAGATCCATTTTAAATCCAGAAGAAGAATGAATTGGTCTCCAAATTTGCAAATCGGCTACCAATTAAATCTTTGCAGACTATTAATTTTTTTCCTTTTTCCTATTCTAAGATAGAGATAATAGGATTTTCTAGGATCTTCATTTAACAGATTACATGTTTGTTTCTGATTTTAAAATTCGATTATTTTTCAGCATCCTCTTTCCTTTTGGAAAAGGAGCTTGAAGTTCTTATATGGTTCTGTAAACTCTCCTTGTTGGACAATTATTACCTTCTTTTGACCTCCTGCTCATTGAAGAGCACTTCATAACACTTCATAAGCTCAGAACTTGTGATATAGTTTATTTTAATTTGATAATGCTAATGCATTATGATTTCCGTGAAGTTGGAACATAAAATCCTGTGTGGGCTTTTCTAATGGGGAGATTCTTGATTGTGACTGGAGCCTTCATATTAGATTTGGACTCATTGACATTGGATTTTAATGAGCAAGTCCGGAATTTGTATGGGGAGGGAGATTGCAAAGTCCTAGATTGGGAAATTTTGAGTGGATGGAGTGGTTTATAAGACTTAAGCTCAGACAATCATGGAACTCCAAATTGACTTTTTTCGAGCCATATGATTAAAGATTGAATGGCTTTGTTGGACTAGTTTGGGCTTGGGCTATGACATTCAAACTGCCTTTGTTTCGTTGGTCTTGCCTATCATGTTCCTTTGTGATGGAAGTCTAGCTGGTGCATCTATTTGCACATGTTCTTTGAACGACTTCTCTGTTTCATGAACAATTTGAAATTTCTTAAATGACTGAAGAATAATTTTTCAAAAATTTAAAGGAACTGTTTAATTCACGTAATTGTATTTTATTTATTGAGCTAATCTTTTGCCTATTGCTGAAACTTGGAATTCGAGGATATGGATTTTCATTGTTTATTGTAGGATCTCTACCAGTATACAGGATACTTTGTGAATATTTTTGTTACGTGGAAAAAAGTGTCCATCTTGGTTATTTGTGAAGTTTTATATCTCAGTTCAATTGCTGGATGTAGGCATCCATTTCGACTTATAGGCCTGTTAGTTTGAGAGCTGATTCCTTTGATTCTATTTGGAGTGATAGTAAGATAAGCAATATTGATGTTTGGGGTTGTCCTGGCACTTACTATATAGTGGAACATTATGATTGTTGTGTTGGATAACTTTGATATGCAGAGAAGACAATTTGGAAACGAATTCTGTTTCTTGCAATTATAAAAGTGATTTTAAATACTTGAAAGGTCCTCTGGTAATACGTTTAGAGTTCAAATTTTTAGTAATTTTTTCCAGGTTTAACTCTAAATGGCAAAGGGTGGCAGGGGACGACGTAGGATTGCTTACCGTCAATGCAGGCTGGCTCCATACCCGTTGCCATCATGCAATAAGCATATTTCTGAGGATTTGTGTCCAAAAAAATGTTCCAAAGCTTTGGATAAGAAAGACTGGGAAGATGTGACTTGCTCTGTGTGTATGGAGTATCCACACAATGCTGTTCTTTTGCTCTGTTCTTCACATGACAAAGGTTGTCGTCCCTATATGTGCGGAACTAGCTTTCGTTATTCCAACTGCCTTGACCAGTACAAGAAAGCTTACACCAAAGCGATCTCATCCAATGGCACCGCCAACAATCCAATCTGGGTATCAGATTCAGCTTGGCCTGTTGAGAGTTGTGAAGCTACAGAACTTGCTTGCCCTCTTTGTAGGGGCCAGGTAAAAGGATGGACTGTGGTGGAGCCTGCAAGGGAGTATCTTAATGACAAAAAAAGAAGCTGCATGCAGGATGACTGCTCTTTTGTTGGAACCTATAAGGAGCTAAGGAAACACATGAAGACTGAACACCCATCAGCACGCCCACGGGAGGTTGATCCAATTCTTGAACAGAAATGGCGAAGACTTGAGCGGGAGCGTGAACGTGATGATGTGATAAGCACAATAAGGTCAACAATGCCGGGGGCGATGGTCTTTGGAGATTACGTAATAGAGGGTAATCATTATGCCTTTGATTCAGATGAAGAAGCACATTTTGATACCGATTCGGCAGAAAGGAATGGAAACTTGGAGGTTGGGTTTGATAGGAATCTAGTAAATGTTTTTCTGCTGTTGCATGCATTTGGCCCATCAGGGGATGACCTCGACAGACGGGTGAGGCAGCCTGATATGACTAACCATCGGATGTCAGATGGTGACAATCATGCTACTGTTGGTTTTGACTCCTCTGAAGACAATGACAGTGACAGAGACGATGAGAACGGTAACAGTGCTGGTGGCATTTCACTTGCTAACCGTCTTCGTCGCCATGGAAGGGTGCTTTTAGGACGTTCAGGTAGGAGACGAAGACGGAGAGAGAGCAATGGAGAACAAAGATAAGTTGGAAACAGTACTTTAGTAGGTACCTAGATTTAGAAGGGGACAACTTTGAAGGATATAAAAAAGCATGACTTGAAATCCAGATGTATTTACTTCTCATTTGTATCTTCTTGTTTCGCATGGCTTTTTAGTGATGGATTGGCTGGAGAAAGAATTGTGGTGGCGCAAAGGGGAAACTTTAGTTGCTTTCCCTCTTTTAAGTGATGCTTGAATGTAATAACCCAATGTAAACACCTGTATTTGTCATATATTTAACTTGCTGTTCATTGATGCTTTGACTTCACACATTGCAGTTTACAAAGTGGGGACAGAGAAAGCACAGCTTTCGGTATGCATTGCTTGAGGGGTTAGGTTTAGTAATGGATCAGGTTGAGTTCGAGCAACTCGATATTTGGGATGTGGGTCAACGTCGAGCAAGATTGCAGTCAACTCAAATTTTGAGTGGATCGAAAATATTTGGTTCAAACTTCAGTTGTAGTTTTAGGAAGTTAAGAAATAATTATTTATTGAAGATTATTTTGTAAAACAAAAAAGAAATTTTAATTTAAAACTCAGTCTAAAACTTAGGAATGTAATTGAATTTAATATTTAAAAAGTTTAGTTTTTATTAATAATTTGAATTTAAAAAAAAAGCTTAAATTAAACCTAGAGTGATTGGTTGCCATTAATTATTGTTTTAGACTATTTATAAATAATTATCATTATTAATATTTAGTTAAAGTGACGTTGGGTTTGAGGAAGTTCGATAGGATACAACCTTACTTTTATTTAATAGAGAGATTGTTTCCGATAGACTCATATATAATATATCAAAAATAAATAAATAATAAATAATATAATATTTTAATTTTAGAAAATTTTAATTTAGTACCACATTTTTAAAAATATTATTTTAGTCAATAATTTTTTCAAATTATATAAATCAAATTAAAAGATTTTTCATGTGACATATCTACCGAATACTATTTGAATATTTATTTATTAATCACATTAGCAAAACTAATAATTTAATGTGATTTATACAAATTTTAAAAGATTAATTACTAAATCAAAATAAAAAATAGAAAGGTTACCAATGTAGATTCCAAAACAGGCAGAACAGCAGATCTGAGGCCGACAAAGAAGGGCCCATTTATCCTACCCTTCACTGTCACTGACAGTAGAAGATAAGAACATGGTTCCTTAAGAAACACAACAGCCTCTGCTGCCTCAGCTCTGTCTGCGACCATCTCCAATTGCTCTTTCCACCACTCACCGCTTGCGGCGGCGCGTTGGGGTCTCTTCATGATTTCAACACTTCTTTATTGGCTAGTAAACCACCCTAGAATCCTCCACTTCACATGGACTCCAGGCGACACCATTGGCTCAACTCCTAAATTCCTCTCCTTCACACTCTTCACTTACCTTTCCCTCACTTTCCTTCTCTACCGCCGCCGTCCTTCCCTTGGACCTAACATCGTCAAGCTAATCACTGCCCTCCATAGCTTCATCTTATTTCTGCTCTCCTTCATCATGGCCCTTGGCTGTGTGCTCTCCGTCGCTCTTCAAGCTCCTAACCTCCTGCACATCATCTGCTTCCCTCCACACATCCAACCCTCCGGCCCTCTCTTTTTCTGGGCGTACGTATTTTATCTCTCCAAGATTCTTGAGTTTGTGGATACCCTTTTGATCATTTTGAGCAACTCCATCCAAAGACTGACGTTCCTCCACGTCTACCACCACGCCACGGTGGTGATTATGTGCTACTTGTGGTTGCAAACCTCGCAGTCATTGTTTCCGGTGGCTCTGGTGACCAATACAGTCGTGCACGTGTTGATGTACTACTACTATCTGCTCTGTGCAATGGGGATGAGACCCAAGTGGAAGAAATTGGTTACTGATTGTCAGATTGTGCAGTTTGTGTTCAGCTTCGCCATTTCCGTTACGATGCTCTACTATCATTTCACAGGAGATGGATGCTCAGGCATATGGGGTTGGTGCTTCAATGCCATTTTCAATGCTTCTCTTTTGGCTCTTTTTGTGAATTTTCATGGAAAGAGTTACGGCATGAAGACGAAGAAGTCATGAAGTTGTGTTTTTTCTAAAGTTTCAATTTTTTTTCCCATGATCTTATGCCAAAAAAAGGGTTTTTGTGCTAAAATTTCATGAAATTAAAGAATCTCGAGTCATATAAAGTGAAAGTCTTAACATCTGCCCTTTTAATTATTTTTAGAGTATCTAAATTTATAATTGGTAATTAACAGGGTTTACACTCTACTCATCTTAAAAATTGATATTAGAATATGTTTGGACCATATTATTAATTTTTAAGTAACAACTAAATATTAAGTCTAAGATATACTAAAAAAAAAGAAAGAATGTTAAAATATTCTGTATTAACTAAACATAAAATATTAAAAGATGGAATCGATAAAAATCATCTATTTAAATGATTAATTCTAATCATTTCAGTCATTTTAATCATTTTGAGAATGATAATTCAAACTTAATTCCTGTTAATAAATTCTACCCATAATAAAAATTCTAATAATTATCACTTTTCGTTTTTCATCATCTTCTTTTAAAAAAAGAGGACACACATACAAACACCAGCATGCGGGCACTCGCGCGCACACACGTATATATATATATTTACGGGACAAAAAAAATAGTGAAATACTTACTATACTCGTATTATCAAAATTTTGAGTCTGCAACAAATAAAAAAGATTTTAAGAAAAAGGGTTTCAACTTCCGAGCTTCACAACGAAGCATAACAGGACTTAAACAAAGATCTAAATGAGCTTCTTCTTCTGGAAATACCCTTTCAAGTGCCACAAATTTAGTCCTGAAACCAGAATGCAGATGGCCAATGACATGATGCTAAACCATGCTACTCTTGAATTTGTTGTTTCACTCACAGTCCTCATCTCTGCTTCTCTGTCACCATGAAAGAATAATGCTAATAATGCTACAGATTCCAAAATTATGTTGGGATGATAGAGTAAGGGATTAGGAATTTGACAATTTTATATTCAGAGATTTGTTTAATCCTAACAACAGCTACTTCAATTTAAGAGTGCAGCTTAGACCCAGTAATAGAAAAGATACCCTGAAGCCTTCATCAAATAAAGGCAAACTAATAAAGTCCAATCAGGAAATAAGAAAATTATCAATTTTTAAGCAAGCCATCCTGCTAATTCACCCAAAGTAATCCCTGGAAACATTTACCTGGTCTTAAGATAAAGCAGATTCTCATGGATGGACTCCACTGCTCCTTCAAGCTTCCTCAGCTCAAGCTCCACGCCCTGCAAAAGTGCCCCAGGCATAGATATGGGCGTACGATCGAAAGCACAATAAGCACTTGCAAGTTCATAATACAGGAGTTGTCTAGATGATGAAGGTTCTCCCCTTTTTATGAGAGTCATAAGCTTGTGTTACAGTCCCGTCTCCCCCTAGACTACACCTATTATGTACCCCCAAAAAAAAAAAAAATCACTGCAAAGTTTTGCCCTGTTGTTTAACTGCACAAACTTTCGAGATTAGGCAAAGAATGATGTAGAGGTTTGAGGTCATTCACTCAACCTCCTACTCTTTCAAAATGGTTCTGAAAATAGGAAAGGAAAAACATTATATATTGGGCATCACTAAGTAACAGTTAAACATTTCTAAAGGTTAAAGGTTCTCCTCCAGATATGACTTCGTTCTACTAAGTCTCATTCTCAATGTTAGTCCCAACCAAAAGTGCCAAACTCTTTGTAGGTTGAAAACGGAATTATTTTGGTAAACAAATGATAATTTGGAATGTTTGACTTAGAAAGTAACTTATAAACAAATGATAGTTTGGAATGTCCTCGTTAGGGGGAAGATACAGCACTGAGCATGCTTACCTCAATCTTCTCTTTTCTGGCAACCGAGTCCCAATCCTTAGCTGCAATTCCAGTCTTCCAATCAAGGTTGACACTAACATCACCTCCTCCTTGGTTATTACCATCCACCCATAAACATGCCAGGTAGTTGCCAGCCTCATGAGTTGTGAAAGCAAATTGACCATGCGACACAGCCTCCTTGTGATGAAGATTGTTACCAAATGGTGATGTCACCTGAGAAGGAACACAAACCAAAAAAATTTTGTATTGCTTGTAAGCGTATAAAAACCTGCCATGCATAGTGATGCAAGCACAAAAGAGAAACTATGGCCAATCAAAAAGTTAAAGCCATTTTATTTGCAAATTTTGTGTTTTGATCACAAATTTCTTTTATAAAGCCCCTTGCCATTTGGAAATTAGAGTAATTCCAGCCCCTCCTAGGTAAGCACTGTAGGAAAAAAGATCCAGGAAATAAATGCAGACCATCAACAAGCACAAATAACTTTAATGGAGCATTCTCGGATTACTTAAGATACATCAAGAACCATAAGACAGAATAGTCTCATATTTAGTTCCATAAAAAATTAACTTTTAATTTACTCAAATAAGAATAGATTCAACAAACAATCAGAAAACCACCACTTTTGGAATGAGAAACTTGCAGCAAAATCTTCTTTCCAAGTTTCAGAGTTTCACAACTATTTAACTTCTCTAGACCAGGTACACGCAACTTTGTAGGCAAATGTAACTTGGACGATCAACTACCTGATGCACATCCTCAAGGCAAGGGGTGAAATTTATTTCTTCTTTTTTTTCAGTTTTTTTTATGAACAAAGTTTACTATGGACTAAGCTTTATCAATCTCTTCATCACCATGAATACCAAATTCTGGATGAGAATTGTCTGCTGCCAGCGAAAGTGGTAGCTAGGCTTTCTGGGATATGCAAACAGATCGATTACAACTGGTTACATTAGACAAGTTCTTGACCATTGGACCACAAGTTCATCACCTTCCCATGCATTTAAATATCACTACTATAATCTAATTCATAAGAATGATGAACTGCTTGAAAATTCATGTGACAAAAATAATTTCTAGAGAAGCTCGGTCCACACGTTCTATTTATCAATCTCTTCAACATTAATGGTTAACCATAAAACAAATCAGCATTAGAACCATGGGCATGTGAATTACTGTAAAGCGTTCTCAGATATAGTTTACTTGCTAGCTATTAACAAGACACAACACATATAGTTTGTTACACAATCTAAGCTCTCATTCCTTCCTGCCACCTTAATTTGATAAAGCAAAGCCAACCCATTAATACACACAAATTCCAATTTACTTGCCCCGAGAAATTTTACATCTACAAAATCCCAAATTCCTTTCCTTTACTTTCCTTTCTTCAACAGAAATTCAATATAGATTCACATATATAATAAATTCAGAAGAGAAGTAGAGGAAGAAGAACCTTGACAGAAATGGTGGGGATGTGTGAGTGGTCTTCGGAAACTACAACATAATCAGCTAACACTACAACGTTGTTGTGAAGCTCCTCGGAGACGCACTTGGTGCCAGTGGCGGGTAGATTCAACCAAACGCCATCACAACGAATCACCAAATAGCATCCAATCCACATCAATGCAGAAACTAATTCTATTACTATCCGCATCTTTCGCTACCGAAATGGAAATTGATTATGTTCAATAGATCCGATTATTGAACGCAAAGATCCCAATTTCGGCTTTGGTTGGGGATTTCCCTCAGCTTTGGTTGGGGCTTTGGGGATTTCCTCTCTCCGTCTAACTACAAATGGGTTGGTTTGGATTGGGCTCAGCTTCATTTTCCGTCGTGTCTCAACTTATTTTCTTTTTCTTTTTCATTTATAGCATGATCAAATATTATGGTTGAAACCCCACGTGAGCTAATAAAGGGCTTTTCTGACTTAAGTAAGGTCGTAGGTTCAAATCATTTTTATATATGCAATCATTTAAAGTTTAGGGTTAGAGCTTTGTCTCTTACAAATGACTTATTCGACTCAAGTGGGGATTAGTTTGAGTATAAATGGCCTAAAGGTATCGTTCCATAGTTAGAACCCTCCTAAAACATCTCGTAGGAAACCAAAAGAAAAATTATAGTTGACAATTGGGTCGGGCTCGACCCGAAACTGTTTCTTGATCAAAATGACATCTTTTTTAATTAAACTTAAAATAAAATAATGTTATTTTAATTAGTTAATTATTAATAAAATGAGTTTAAATTTTTTTAAAAATTTTGAATCCAACCAAAAGCCCTGTCAAAAAGGGCTTAACCGGCCCAATTGGGGCTTTATTGTTTAACCCGGCCCGATTGGGGCTTTATCGCCAGGCCTCGGAGAAGAAGATAAAGGAAGAAAGAGAGAAGGCACAATGTAAAAATTAATGAGGTTGCAGTCTCAGTCCCTTTCGTAAGAAAGATTCTCAACCCACCCACTTACTCTTGTCTTTCCTCCGGTGTACATTCTACACCACCCGTCTGGTTCCGCGAATCCGTTTCACGCACTCTTCTCCTCATGGAAGCTCTCATCTCTCAGTTCACCATTCTCTCAGATCAAGCTCTGCAAGACAAGAGCTTCGACCCTTCCACCATCGAAGACCTGATGAAATTCTTCGAGATCGAAGCCTACAGATCATGGGCAGCGATGGAACTCGAGCATGACAAGGAGGTGAAAGAAGCAGAAGTCGCCGCGCAAGAAGCCGAGGACTATCTTGATTCTGTAATGGAAGATGCGATGGATGAATTCAGGCGTTTTGAACAGGAGATGGAGCGGTTGGAAAGAGCAGAACTCCATAGTTTGGAGCATACGGCTGAGGGTGCAAGAAACATGGGTAAACTAATGGAGAAAGCAGCGACTATCGCTTCGAAGAGGTATATGGAGGCTGCTCTTAGTTCTGCTACTGCTTCCATGAAATCTGCCTGGAAAGGACTTTCTTCTAACAAGGTTCATCCTTCACAATTCAAGTAAGGGAATTCCTGAAACGCCTTTTCATATTTGCTTGTTATTTTCGCTAAATCAAATCACTCTGATGGAGGAGGTTGTTGTCTACCAGGATGTGGAATAAATTGATGTCCTTTTAACAAGATATCCAAATCTTGGATCTGAAATTTCTGTCGATTTTCATTTGATGATGCAAGAAACCTTAGACTAGTATCTCTAAACATGTCGGGCAGGAGTCAGAGCCCCGGAAGACTCAGATCTCGCTCAAATTATTTTTCAAAAAACTGGAATTTGATCTCTGAGTCCGATCGCAACTTCGAATCGGATCAAATCAAAACGGACATTAGACTCTTTTGGGGTTTCAAAATTTTTGAATCCGGATTGGATCAAAACACCAACTTTATTATGCAATCAAGTTTTATGTTATGGGTTGCAATTATGTTTAGAGATTGACAATTTGAGTTCAATCCAATCCGGTTTATGAGTTGATTAAAATTTGGGTCCAACTGGGACTTAGAGGCCAACTAAAAAGGGTTGATGATATGAACCTCATCTCTTAAAATAATATTACGATTTACGATTTATCTATAAATTTAATAAAGTTAAGACTTAAATAACGTTGTTTTAAAATGGCAAAAGCAAGTTAGGATTGTGCAATCTAGACCCTATCAAAATTTGGACTCTGAATAATGCCATTTTGGTTCTAATCGAGATCGAAATTAACAGATTTGGCATGAGTTTATAAGGTTTTAGGCCCAATTTAAGTGTTTCTTTTAATTTTTAGGCTTCAGACTTCAAATTCAGATTGCCGATTCAAAATTTAAAAATTTTAAATAAAAATGATGTTATTTTTAAATTTAAAAATTTAACTTGGTAAAACTCGATTAAGCTTAAATCACTGAAGCAAGACCGGACTCAAGCTGCGACCATTTGTCTAGTTAGGACTAAGTTTGAACATAAAATTTTGGGCTGAGCTTATGCTTAGGCGAACCCAAACTCGACTTCATGGGTTGCTAACCCTAACCATGACATGCTAATGTTGTTAGTTCGCTATTCAATTTGTTAGCATCAGAGGCTTCTTTATGTAGTTATAAGCCAAGGGTTAGAAGTTATTTTCTAAATTTTTATGCAAATCGAGATTATATGAGGGGAATTGTGTATGATAATGATGAGTCATGTATTTCAATGGTTAGAATAAATAGGCAAGCTTTTTTAAAACTATGTAAAATGCTAGAAAGTATAGGAGAATTAAAGTCAACAAAAAAACATGCTTATTAATGAACAAGTAGCAATTTTCTTACATATTTTGCTCATTATGTTAAAAATCAAGTTATTGGAAAAAAAATTTTAAGAGGTCGGGTGAGACAATTATTCAGAGTTTTCATAATGTTTTAAATGCAATGATGCATTTGCTAGATCACTTGGTTAGGAAACCTGAGCCCATACCAACAAACTTTTCGGACCATCTGTGGATGTGGTTTAAGGTAGATAATCATCATATTACTTTTATAAAAAAATACTGTGAATGTGATTAAGGTTCCTCATTATTTTTTTATTTCATTTGAATTGTAGAATTGCTTAGGTGCTCTAGATAGGACGCATATCAAGGTTAATGTGTCAATTAAAGATAAACCTAAATTTCGAACTCATACACTGCGTTTGGTTAGCGTCTCCGGTAGCTGGAGACAGAACGGAACAGAGTGGAACAGAAACTGGGGACAGAGAGCTGTTTGGTTTATGGTGGACAGAACAGAGAATCTTGTCTCCGTCTCCAGGACAGATGTGTTTGGTTG
>JAOTAX010000197.1:2038463-2051113 GCA_025629825.1 Erythroxylum guanchezii
GCCGGTTGTGGGTCGACAGAAAGAGGACTGATGGGGTTGTGGGTCGAGAACGGACGAGGCCACAGTTCGACGGTTGACGGAGACGCAGGGGAGCCGAAGGAGAGACCACAAATGAGAGAGAGGCAGGGGCTAATTTCGACAACGCCTGACCTATTGTTTCGGAGACAGAGATAGAATGTCCCTTGTCCTTCGGTTTGGAGATGGACAGAAATTTTTGTCTCTGTCTCCCGGTGACAGATGACAAAAATGCCAGAGACAGGAACCAAACAGCTGCAGGTGACAGGATTTTATTATTCTGTCCTCTGTCCCTAGAGACGGGGACAACAACCAAACGGGGGGATAAGGGCGACATTGCAACAAATATGTTAGGTATGTGCACACCTGATATGCAATTTGTTTATGTTTTTCCTGGTTAGAAAGGGTCAGTAGCTGATGGTTGTATTCTTCGGGATGCAATTACTAGGAGATAGACTAAAAGTGTCTCATGGTAAGCTTTCCTATATGATATAGGAAAGTTGTTTGAAATTTTGTATATGTGATAATGTACATTGAATAACTTATGTAATGTTTTTTTTATATAGCTTATGTAGTGTTTTTTATATATATATAGATTGCTGTTACCTAGTTGACTCAGGCTATACAAATTGTGAGTTGCACCTTTTAGGGGCAAAAGATACCATTTGAATGAATGGCGACAAGGTTACCAACCAAGAACTCCAGATGAAGTTTTTAATATGAAACATGCGACTGCACGCAATATAATTGAGAGGTGTTTTGAGTTACTAAAAATTAGATGGGTTATTCTTAGGAGTCCATCATTTTATCCAATAAAGATACACAATCGAATTATTATAGCTTGTTGTTTGCTTCATAATTTTATTAAGCAGGAGATGAGTTTTTATCCCGTAGAGAGTGATTTAGGGAATTATTTTCACACCAATCCCGTTGTTGAGGAGGCTATTGACCCAACTAATGCTTGGACAAATTGGAGAAATGAATTGGCACGCGAAATGTTTAATGAATGGCGAACATCTATGCAAAATGAGAATTGACATTTTTTATGTGTTTTATTATGTTTGAGTGTTAGGAGGTTTTATATTATTGTTTATGTAAGTTGTTGTACTCTTTGTTGTTTATGTTGTTGCTGTTATTGAACATTATATGAATGGTTTTGTAAGCTGTTGATCATTAATGTTAATTGGCATAAAGAATTTTATGAATGTTTCCTTTATTACGATGTTTATTTTTTAATTTATCAATATTGCTTTACTTTGGTAAATAAGTATGTCAATGAATTCCCCTTCAACTATGGATTCTCAAAGTTTAAAAGGAACAAAAAGAAAGTGGAACTATGATGAGGATGTTGTCCTAGTTTCCTACATGGTTGATTTGCATAATGTGGGAACGTACAATGTTGATACTAGATTTAAAGCTGGGTATCTCGATGAATTAGAAAGAATGGTAGCAACAAAGCTTCCTAATTCAAATTTAAAAGCCAGACCTCGCGTAGGGTATAAGATTAAGACTTAAAAAAAAAAGAGTGGAGCATTATTTATGATATCGTAAAGAAAGATACTAATGGATTTGGATGAGATACCGAAAGGAAGATGGTCACTGCTGAAGATCAAGTATGGGATTCTTACTTTAAGTATTGAACTTTTGACTTGTTTTAAATATTTTCCTTAACTACTTTCTTGTCATTTATATAAATTATTGTTTTTTTTTCATCTTGTCAGAGTCATAAAGATGCTGCTCAATTTCGAAGGAAGAACTTTCCTTTCTATAATGAATTGACTGAGATTTATGGAGAAGATCATGCAACTAGATATGATGCACAAACTGCTGCAGATATTCTTGAAGAAATAGAAAGACAAGGTGTAGGTGGGTCAAATGAAGGTGGTGAAGATCAATATGAGCATGATTTGCATGATATAGATGAGTCCTTTACCCAACCTCAAGTATCAAATCTTGAAAGACAAGCTGAAAATATTTCAGAAAGAAGGGAAAAAGGATAAACAATACGGGGGAAACAAGTTGTGCAGATTCACTTATTGTTATTGCCAGGGTGTTGAGTGATACCATAATCAGATTGGAAATAAATTGTGTAAAAGTATTGAGACTGAAATATATATTCAACAAAGACTTGAACAATTATATAGTGCATTGAGTGAGATAGAGAGGCTTACAGATAATGAAAGAGATACTGCTTTAGGCAAAATTCCTGATCTTCCAACACAAATGCTTGTATGTTTTTACTGTTCCGCCTTCTCAAAGACTTGGGTGGGTCCACACATTGAAGATTATGTTGAAGTTTAAATATTTTGTCTAGTTATTTAAAATAGGGCTGAAACTTAATTTTTGTTCAACTAAATAACGTTTTAGCAATTTAAAGCCCTATGCTATATTTATTTTCAATATCGTTACATTGTTATTTTATATTACAATTGCGACTATATAATGAATACTAACATGAGTCGGACCAGGAAAAATTAACCACTGCAAAATGTTGGAAAGTTATGATAAGAAGAAAATTAATAATAATAAGGAAATTAATAATAACAATAATATTAATAATATTACAATTAGGAAGAAGAATAAGAAAAGTAATAATAATAAGGAATTTAATAATAATAATAATAAGTAGAAAATTAATGTTAATAATAATAAATAATAATAAGAATAATAAATTTAATAATAAGAAGAAGAAAATTAATAAAAATAAGGAATTTAAAAATAATAATAATAAATAAAATTGAGAAAAATAATAATAAGAATAATAAATTTAATAAGAATAAGGAATTTAATAATAATAGCAACAAAATTAATAATAATAAGGAATTTAATAGTAGTAGTAGTAGTAGTAATAATAGTAATAATAATAATAATAATAAGGATATTTTGGTCTTTTTGTTAGTTATTCATTTGTTATTCAAAATTTATATTTTCAAACTAAAGACTGATATAGAAATTCTTTAGCAGTAAACTAAACAAAGTAATACCCATTCTATTTTATTCCTTATAGTTTCTATTCCGAAAAATCACTATTCTATTACTTATCTATTCGAGCTGATAAACCAAATAGGTTGTTAGTTCTCTTTAGTCATTTAACCCAAGACCATATGAAATGAAGTTGCCCTCTTTTGAAAAGTGGGTTATTATAAATGTTAATTTGATAATTTTTAATAAAGGTTAAATCCATTGCAACTTCTTATGAATTGGCCTATTATTATTATTATTATCGACTTTTTAAAAATTATCAATAACTTTTTATAATTTTAGTTTTATACCATCAATATATTTATTTAGTTATTTTATCATTTTTATTATTTGCCTTGTTATGTACTTATTGTAATACCTTTTTATATTTTATTTGCAAGCTTTTTATGTATCTTTTATTTAAAACTTTTATTTTATTTTATTCTACTAATTATATTTTTTATGTTACTATATCAAAAATAGTCTCATTATCAGTTAAAAATAAGGTTGCATATGTTTGAACCTCCTAAACTTTACATTGAGCAAGTCTTTCATTCATCAACTTTGATATTAGAAAAATCAAAATTATAAGAAATTATGGGTAAATTTTAAAAGTTAAAATTAATAATATACTAACAAATTCTACCCTATAAATTAATTTCTTAATACATTAAGAATATAAATTTATAATAATCATGATGAAAACGTGCAAGACATTAGGTGTGACTTTTCCAACGGAACAGAGTGCGACGAACTTTCAAATTAGACGGAGTACAGAAGTTAAAATTTTCAACTTTTGCTTATTCTTTTGTCTAGTCTCCATTGACGCAAACGACAAGTGGAATGCTCGAGTGGGGAGGCAGAGGATTGATTTCTTGATAAGACAAATGGCTCTATTAGTCATGAGAAAGTGAAGGCTTTGAAATTTTCAGATGGCTGACAGTTCCATTTTCTTTTCTTTTCTTACAAAAGAGGCTCTTATTAATGTTATGTTTGAGAATGAATCGTCGAATCATAGTGGATTAGGTCAAAGTGCGGTACGTATAAACTCAAGATTAAAACGATATCGTTTTGATCAATTACAGTAAACGATATCGTTTTGGTGAGGATGTTTGACATCTCAAAATCCAATCAAATGAACCTGATTTCATCAATTTTGGATAACAAATTAGGTCCAACTTAAAACTCAAGTTCTTTTAAGTTGGATTTAGGCTTCAGTTTAGAGGTTAAGTTCTCTTGATTCTAGTGAACTCAGTAAAACAACATTATTAATCTCGATTAGAGTTTGATTTGATTAAGCTTAGGGCCAATTTAGATTACAACAATAAGGAATTAAACTGGGTTGAACCATAGGTAACTCGAGTTTGACTCTATTCGACCAATTATTATCCTTGATAGTTATTATTTATTAATGATTATTAACTACAGTTAAAAAATCAAACAAATTCGACCAGTGCAATCGTGAAAATCTCAAATTAGTTAATTTTTTTGTTTGATTTTTAACTTTTTAATTATATTTATTTTAATAATCATTACTGTTAAAATTGATTTATTTATTAATTAATTAGTTGATTTTGTAAATTAATTAATTTGTATAAACTAAAATAAATAAATAAATTTTTATTTAACAGTCTTTTGTTTAATTAAACTTTAAATCAATGACAATCTTCTTTAATCTTATTTCAAAATTTTAAATTATATTCAACATTTAATCGATTTTATAATTATCAAATACTAGTTAAATATTTTAAATTTTAAACTTCTTGTCTTATCGGTCTAACTTTCAATTCAACTTTTAAAATATTAATTATCACAATCAAATAAAAATTTATTTAAAATAAATTATGTACATATAATTTTTATATTATATTTTGTTATTGTTCTACAAAATCTTCTCACCTAACCATATAAATAATGCCCACCACAGACTCGCTTTTTTTGTTTCCAGAGTCTTCTTTGACAAATGATAGATAAAAATAAGTAATGCTGACTTTTTGAACCAACAACCATAATCCTATCGCCGTCTAAAAGTCTGCACCAAGTATCATTCACATTATGGAGTACATAAGTGGAGTTGTTCAAATGTAGGTCACAATTTAATATTTAAGAATATTTAAAACGAATTTTAAAATTTTAAAATTTTATTAGATTCAATCTCCAACTAATGAAATCTTTAATTTAATCATAGTTTCATAATTATTGAATAATTTATATTTTCTTAAATTTTTATCTTTAACAAAATTCACTATTACCAACTTATTCGACGAATTTTATTATAAAAATTTTACTTAACAGATATGGTAAATTCTTTATAAAATAAAAGATACTTATTGAATAATTGCACTAGATTGATTAATTATGCATACTTGAAATCAAACTATAGTGAATCTTTGATCTCTTATAGAATCTGTTATATAAATTACTTCACTGATATATAAGCTAACATAGTTTCATTGAGATTTATTGGTGAAATATTCTACGAATTTAAAAGTTCCAACAAACGTCGCGTACCTTGATAATGTTATCCTCATGTGCCTTTTGACCAAGAGTTTCTATTGTGCTATGAGGTCCTTTATACAACAAGCATTCCTACTCCATCCAACATAATATATTTTATAAAGAATGTATTAATAAACATAATGTTAGGGACACTAAAAATATTTGCATACTTGCATGTAAAAAAGTAACTATTATTTCATATATGATTTTGTGGAATTATTTGTAAATATTTTGAGCACTAACTCTAATTGAGTCATTTTCTATACGTGTTACTATAAGATGTTGATTTAGAGTTTGTAGTTAGCATTTATTGTAATACGTGACGGTCTTTTAGTTACGTATCTCGGATCGAACGTAAAAGGATAAGAAACAAAGAAATGTGGAAATACTTGATTTCGATCTCTATATCTTCAAATAAGCTTTCTGAAGCCGAAACGAGCGCAAATTCATTGCCGTCTTTACAGAAACTCTTCTCCGAGATATGGATAAAGTCTTTCTACAGTTTCTCAAAATGTAAACTCTCTTAACGAGTCATAGAATCCTTATGTTTATGATTAATATGAGCAACTACAGGAGGTTTTAACCTTTATATACAACTTTCATATCGAGCTTCCCCATCACAAGGCCAATATGAGTCTGTCCACATTGATTGGGATTCATTTTCTACTTAAAATTTGACCCATTGATTTAGATCATTTATTAGACTATTTTATTATCTTTATCTGGATCAAATTACGTAATTTAACTGATAATTTATTGAAAAACCAAAAAATGCAATTAATAGTTGTCTAATTTTACGGGAAAGGACAAAATTGTCTAACATTTGTAACTTCCAAAAAAAAACAAATAGAAGATAAAAATTATGTTTAATAAAAAATTTAAAAGTTATATCATACTTAAGTAATATGAATGTGATTGTATCACTTGTTTAAGTGAATAGGCTTTTCCGTAATTTTAAACTCAAAGAGATATATTATTTTGTATAAGCTCTATTCATGAAAGAAAAAATAACATTTGACCCCACAGAAAATAATAGATTTTGCAAGTTGCTTAACGGATAAAATTTATTTTTAATACCCCATCACCTACATACGTATGATTCCACTATGGTTAGTTTTCACGTCTTCATGGATTGGTTAATGTTTTAAGCAATGTTCTCAAATCTGAACACAATCGATTTGTTTAATAGCAAAATTTTAAATTAATTTTTTAAATTTAATTTTAGTTTTTCAGTTTGATTTAATAATTTTATGTTAAAAATAATCGATTTATTAATTAATCAACTAATTTTTACAAATTAATCAAATTTTATAAATCAAAATAAACAGATTAATTTTTGATTTAATAGTTTAAAGTTCAATTCAATTAAACTTTAAGGATAATCTTCTTCGATCATTTTTTAAATACTTTAATTTTATTCGATTTTGACTGATTTTATAACAATCGAATACCGATTGAACCTTTTAAACTTTATGTCTTATGTCTTATCGGTTTAACTTTCGATCCGATTTTTAAAGCATTGGTTTTAAGTAATACAAAAGATTAAAACATTAAAGTATACAAAAATATTTAATACTTTTTAATTTGTATCGAATTTACTTTCTCATGGAGAAATGTGTGATATAGAAAGTTTGGAGATTGGATCAATTTAGTTCAAATTAGAAATATTTTAAAATTTTGAGGTTAATTTAGTACAAGTTAAAGTTCAAAGATTAAATAAAAATTGGATGACCAGATTAAAATTTTTCCAATTATTAGGTATATGGTAAATTTTGTGTTAAATGATGTTAAATTTTGTAAGATTAACCTAAGATAAACTAAGCACATACAAGCTAAAATGAAGCTTTATCTTAAAACCAATCGATGATAGGAGGATTAACTCACAAAGCTTATATGCATGTTCAGAGTCATATATCCTTTTCACGTGGCACAAACTTTCACTTATATTTCAACACATCATCC
This sequence comes from Erythroxylum guanchezii, assembly GCA_025629825.1. Taxonomy (NCBI): domain Eukaryota; kingdom Viridiplantae; phylum Streptophyta; class Magnoliopsida; order Malpighiales; family Erythroxylaceae; genus Erythroxylum; species Erythroxylum guanchezii. The sequence goes on from JAOTAX010000197.1 coordinate 2,045,901, forward strand.
TCACGTGTAGACTAATTTAAGACCCAACACGTAATACAATGTATCGTGTCGAAGCAATGACATCTAACTCAATAGCAACTTGCTATAATACTATATTAAATTTTGTAATATTAGGCTCAAATAAACTAAGCACATATAAGCTCAAATGAGCCTTAGTCCTAAAACTGATTGACGATAGAAATAGTATCTTAATAGATTTATATGCATGCTCAAGATTATATATATTATTTCATATGGGATAAACTCTTAATTATATTTCATCAAATGATTTTTGATATTTAAATTATATTAATTAATTTTTAAAGTATTACATGTATATCTATGTAGACATACACTGAAAATTTTATATGTATCAACTTGAACCACGACTTGTAATAACAAAAGCACGGTGAAGCCTTTACTTGACTGCACCGCCAACCGCCAAGTACTTATCTAGATGACGTTCATGAAAATTACGGAGAGGCGCCAATTGCGACTTGTTCCGAAGATAAAAGTGGGAACACAAGCAGACAATTCAAATGAAAAAGAAAATCAACCTAATGTCGTTGAAAATGTGCATAATACTTAATAAAGTTAATCTAGATTTGACATTAGACCCGGTCGGAATCAGGGAGTGAAATTTTCTGTTCCATTTATGCACAGCCACAAATTTCAGTAGGTCCAGCAAAATTTGTAACAGTGCATGGATGGAATATGGTTAATTTGGCATAAAGGGACAAGATCTTCTGTACCTAAAAATATTTACCAACTCTATTTCATGTGATCTTATTCATATATTTATTTGAGTCTCACATGTTTGTGTAAATAGGATTGTATGGAATAAAGTTAGTACAAGATTATAGGTACAGAGGATTTGATCATATTAAATTTTAGTCTGATCCTAAAATATATGTTGTATCCCAAGTTTATGATTCGAAATTTATATTAATTTTTAAATTTAAAATTTGAAAATAAGATTATTTATATTTGATATTCAAACTTCAGGTTGAATTGATTGGACAATCAGAATTCGAACTTAACCTGTAAATTAAATTTTTTTTAAAAGCTCAAACCGATGCCATCCCTAAATACCGACGTACCTTTTTTAAGGCATTGGTTTCGAATATTACTAAATAAACCTTAAACTTTTATCAATTTTTATATTTAATATAAATAGGGAGTAGAGTTCATTAATAAAAATTAAACTTAGGTCTAACTATTATCAAAATAATTAGAACTAATTATTTGGTTAGTTAACTTTTACTGTATATTAATTTTTTAACATTTTTATTTTAAACTAATATGGGATAATCTAACAATATTTAATTATTATTGTAACGGTGGTTCTTGTCAGAAAAATTTTATATTTTTAACCAGCAAGGATTTATGAACTTTTATTTCTTTATTATTATTATTTTTTTATGTTTTATTATTATTATTTTAATTACTATTATTTTAAATTTAATACTTATATTTTATTAAACTTTTTATTTTATTAAAATTTTTCATAGAATTTTATCGAAGATAACCTTTGTACATCGCCCACGATCGGGACATCTCGTGGGATTTTGTGGTTGTTGAAGAGCTTTAACTTTAAACGTGTCTCCACTGGGAACAGATCTTCTGTACCCTCTGTTCCTCTTTCATCTCAACCATCCAATTTATTGTATTGAATGGTTGAGATGAAAAAGGAACTGGGTGGGCACAGGGGTACAGAAGATCTGTACCCGTCTCCACTAGCTTGAACTTTATGTCAAATTAGTGTACGTAATAATAAAATACTATATATACGTTCTCTCCTCTATGGGTGAAGGCCAAGCTTTCAAAGGTTGAACAAAACAGGAGAGGAAGCAGAGAAGCTACGCTGTTAGGATGGCGTGTACGAAGAGCAAGATTCTGGTCTTTGGAGCGACTGGTTATCTTGGGAAGTACATGGCCAAGGCAAGTGTCTCCTTGGGCCATCCAACTTATGCCTACGTTCGTCCTCTCAGCTCGAACGCCGATCCTTCCAAACACAAGGAGTTACAGTCCTTAGGAGTCACCATCTTCTACGGCGAATTGAACGACCATGACAAGCTGGTCTCAGCACTTAAGCAGGTTGATGTGGTGATCTCCGCCGTGGCTGTCCCTCAGCATCTTGACCAACTCAACATAATCGCTGCCATGAAAGCGGCCGGTAATATTAAGGTAATTAACATGTGCACTGAATTCGCGGTAGGTCGGAGATGTTTCCGGTGAAGACACTCCGACACGAGAGGATCTTTCAAGAACAGTAATTAGACTCTTTAACTATTCTTAGTATCGTATATATATATAAGATTAAGTGTATGTGCAGAGGTTTGTTCCATCGGAGTATGGAAATGAAGTGGACAGAGTGAACGGACTACCGCCGTTCGAGGCGCTGTTGGCGAACAAGAGGAAGGTGAGGAGGGCCACAGAGGCAGCCGGGATACCGTTCACATACGTCTCTGCGAACACTTTCGCTGCATATTTTGTCGATTACGTACTTCATCCCCATGAGAAGGATCGCGATGAGGTCATTGTATATGGAACTGGACATGCCAAAGGTATGTTTTCTTTAGCATTTATCAAATAGTCAATACTAACCAATATAAGATAGTCTAATACTCCTAACTGCATCTAAGATTAAAAATTTAGTTGTCACTTGAAATAAATGTAACGGTAATCGGGTCAGGTTATTAAGATTGGACATCTAGACAAATAATTAAGAAATTAATAATTCGGATCAAATTTACTATGATATTATATTCGAATTTTTAATATCGATAGAATATAAAGCTCATTAATAAAAATTGAGCTTGAGCCAATTATTGTCAAAATAACTATAACTAATTATTTAAATAATTGACCCTTACTACTTATAAACTCTTTAACATTTTCATGTTTAACCAATATGAGATATTTTAAATGACTAGCAGGAATTTAATTTACCATTTTTATATGACAATAACTAATCAAAGTGAAAATTAAATATGATAAGTTGAAAGCGAACACTATATTCAGACATGAGAATTAGGTTCGGGTTAGGCTCGGTTTGGTTCAGATAAGTTCAATTTAATTGAATTTAAGTTTGATGAGCTCATGCTAATCTTAAATTTGTATAAACTTAATCTTAAAAGTGTTGTTTTGGGAACTTTACTCATTATTTTGCAGAATTAAATCGTTAATCCTAAAATAACATAACAACAAATTGGATTATTAGTGGACAAATTAAATTGAAATTAATAAATAATAATCAGCAAGAATTGAATTAATTATTTTTCTATTAGGAAAACCAATCAACATGAAGATTATATGTGACATATTGAAAGAAAACGTGTCAATATTGACATGGACTTTTATCAAGTAACCTATTACTAGGGTTAGATATTGGAATTGTATGCAAAGCTCTAGATCATACGCATGCTTAATTCATATCGTACCAAACTTTAAATTTGAATCTGTGAAATTATTTTCAAAATCTAATTTTAATATTAAAATTCAATTATATCTTTTATTTTAATTTCGAGTTGGTCAAAACCTGTTTTCACGAGGGTATTTGAAAATAGTCTCTTTACGAATTAAGGATAAACGTGCGTATTACTGAACCTCTCTAAATTTTACGTATCAGCGGATTCATACCGAGTGATATTGTATTTTAATTGAATTGAAATTAGAAAATAGTAGGACTTACCAATTATATTTCAGTTAAATTTTATTTAAAGTGATTATATATGTAATTTTAATTTATGTGGTGCAGTTGTTTTGAACTATGAGGAAGATGTTGCAGCCTATACGGTGAAAGCGGCAACTGATAAAAGAGTAGAGAACAGAGTGATCATATACAGGCCTGAAGGGAACATTATAACTCAGTTGGAGTTGATATCTTCTTGGGAAGAAAAGACTGGACGAACCTTAAGAAAGGTTCACGTCCCTGAAGAAGAACTTGTCAAGCTTTCTGAAAGTAAGTACCAATATCCCATTAATTTAATTTCATTCATAAGTAAAATTTATCATAAATCTATCATTTAGTAATTAAATAATAGATTTTGACAATCATACAAAATTATAATTGAAAACAGTATACAAGTCTCCCCGCTTTACGAAAATTTAAGGAGGGTCACAATGTTCGCAATCTTCTCTTTGTATTTTTACAAAAAGACTGCTTCTATTACTTGAACTTATAATTTTATGGTCACAAAAGAATAATTTTATTAGTTGCTGCCAAACTCACTTTCACAAGATTATAATTGAAAATATAATTTGATATTATTTAATAGGTTAAATTAATTATCACCTATTTAATATTTTTTCATTATAAATTTTGATAAAATCGTATAAAAGGGTTATAAAAAACCATATATCTAATTAATTATAAAATTTTATAGGAATTTGAAATTTAAAGTTTAAATTAGGGATAAGGACCATAGGAACTTGAAGATTGTATTACCTTAGATTATAATTTTAATTTAGGATTAGATTAAAGAGGTCATGAAGTTCATGCACTCGTGTTTCTTGCTAGCCTTTATCATTATTCTGTTGTTTTCTTGTACAACTAAAAAGAAGACTTTGGGGATGAGTGCTGGGGGAAGGGTGGACAAATGATACCCAAAGTCTCTAGATTATGATGACCTCATTCTAATACGTCCATCATTCAATTATGTGACTAGAAGCAATAATTCTGTATGGTTTGACTTGATAAAATTAACGGCTTAGATTCGAATTAACTAAAATTTGGACCGGACTTAAGCTTAGGGTTTAAAGGGTTTCATAGCCCAAACTTCTTTTTTTTTTAAACGACAATGTTTTGATTTAATCAATTAAAATAATATCGTTTAATTTATAAATTTTAAAAAATTAAGATCAAATACCATTATTTTAAGTATCATTTTAATAATGGTCGGACTCAATTCGATCATACCTATTAATATTTGTTAGTCTTTAATAATTATCATAATTTTTGTTTTTAGTATCGGTGGCTATTAATTGCCCTTATAGTTATATATATATATATATAAATGATAAGTCAACTTTAATCAGTGAGGTCAAACTCAAGAAAATTGCCCATATTCAATTTAAATCGTTTTAATCAGAATATTAAATTGCACCATTTTTTTTAATTTAATCGAGTTTTGAGCTATAGTGGCCGTTTTGGTCAAATATTAATCCATCTCAAATTACTTAAAAAACTCAAATCATAATCAATATAACATCTAAGTTACATGTTTTTTCTA
>JAOTAX010000197.1:2058649-2072780 GCA_025629825.1 Erythroxylum guanchezii
AATCCAAAGCTTCCTCGACATTTGTGTGGTTAATCCTCCGATCCCAAAGTTATCTACCTTTGCGTAAGTCTTGTAATTATGCCCTTTTTGCATAATAAACATCAAGAGCTAATTGCATATCCTGAGAGTGTATGATTTATAAGCCGTAGTCAAGAAAGAAATGGTAGATAGAGATAAATAAGGTTTAATTCGTGTCATGTTTGGTTATTTATATTTTGTGATGATAATAATATACACACATGAAAAGTTACTTTTGTCCAATCTTCTTTCTTTTGCTTCCAAAATATGGGTAAAATATTATAAAAATATGGTAAAAATTTTTGATATTAGAAAATAAGTTACTGTCGAATAGTTTTATTTGAAAACTTAAGTTAAAAAAAGACTAAATTAGATTATAAATTTAGTTCTCACCCTTCTTTTTCCGACAATTGTTTTATATGAATAAGGCAAATGACATGAGAACTTTCTATAGTTTAAATAACTTAGAAAAGTCTTAATATTTAATATTTTTAATTTTTAGATTTTATAATAAATAATTAATTTTAGTCAACTTTAATTATTTTGAGTTGAATTTAAGGCTTGCATTGAATCGCAATCTTAACAATTCAATTCAAAACATTTATTTTTGCTGATCTAATTAACAGATGGACATTCACGTGGCATTTAGTAAACATATCACATAGGGTTGGCAATTGGGCCCAGACTTGGCCTGACGAGCAATGACAAAATAACTTTTTTTTTGGTTTTGAAGTTTTTTAAGAAAAGATAATAAGTTGGCCGAGCAATGACAAAATAACTTTTTTTTGTTTTGAAGTTTTTTAAGAAAAGATAATAAGTTGGCCTGACGACAATGACAAGATGACGTTGTGTTTAGTTTTGAAATTAAGAAAAAGATAATTAATTTGCGGGGCCCGGCTTGACTTGACTTATTGTCATCTTTAATAATTATGCACTGTACATAATCACACAAGGCCTGAAGGGCAATGACAAAATGACATTATTTTTAGTTTTGAAATTAAAAAAAAAAGATAATAAGTTTGCGGGGCTCAGATCGATTTGACTCATTATCATCCCTAATAATCATGTATTGTACATAATCACACAATTTTAGTCATTATATTTATTAAGGATAACATATTAAAAAATGTTTAACTTTTTAAGAATTTTTTCAATTCATTGTCCAACTTTTTAAAATTTTCAATTGACTGCCTAACTTTTTAAAATCTCATTTAGTTAAAACATAATTGTTTTTATGATATGATAATAGTTTTTTTAATTGTTCTATTTTTTTATTTACTTACTTCACTTCTTCTCTTTTTTTAATTGAAAATTTTCCATGTCATTGAAGATGTGATTTAGTTCAAAAGCAAAGTGAATACTCAAAAGGAGAAATTACAAAACCAAATACAATACCTCTCATTCTTAGATAACCTAGCTTGTATTTCTTCTTTTTTGACCATACATGGAGGAGTGGGAACATTTGTTCAAGAGTTTCACATTTTACCTTTAATAATTGGTACATAATTATAAGACGGAAAAAAACATCCCATAACAAATTATTAATATCATTAATAGTAAAAAATATAATGTTATAAAATAAAAATATCTTTATTTGACATTAATAAAAATATCTTTTTTTGATTTTTAAGATTTAATGTTGGATTCCTCACACGTTATATTGTTTCTAAAATTCTTACTTTTAAAATAATATTAATTTATAAATAAAATTTAATTTTAGATTATTTATTTAAGATATTAAAATCCACTTCTAATGGTCCTACAGGTAACCACTAAAGTTTTAGCCAGCTACATTGGTCACTTCTGGTTTGGATTGTTATGGCTTGGGATTTAGGAAAACTGAAACTTTAGGTTTTGTAAAGGTGGATAAATGTGCTTGGGGTTTCCAAAGGCTCTAGGGTTATGAGGTTTACAATTTTTTCAGATAGAAAGTGATTAGATAATTTTTAAAATTTTCTGAGAAGTGCTGATTGATATTTTTGCTGAATTATGATGAGACCATGGAATTATCTATCTAATAACGATAACATTATTGATAAGAGATAACAGTAGCTTAATCTTATGATACAATCGCTTGATGGTCAATTATCCCAAATATACTGCTGTAATTATGGATAGATTCTTACTGATTGTATACTGATCTTTAATACCTGTAAGTGTATATAAATTGCATTACCTCAATAAAACAAGATGAGACTTTCTATTCTATCCTATCTTTACATGGTATCAGAGACATTCTTCTCTAACGAGATTTTTTTTCGAATCCATGACTAACAAAAACCCACCGGCTTCTCCTACAATATCTTCAGGTACAAGCTAAATAGTCAACACAACACCTGTTGCCCTTAGCACAGGTAACATTCTCCAACCAAACCAACTAGTCTCCTTTAACCCAAGCTCTCAACTTCCACTAAAACTCACGGAGCAACCAATTATTCCACTTGGCAAGCCCAAGTTAGCACCTTATTGCTTGGCTATGATCTCCTTGGATACATTGACAGTACCAAATCTTGTCCCTTTCAATTCCTTGACACTGAACAAAATACCATAAATCCCGCTTACAAGCTTTGGATCAGACAAGACAGCCTTGTTAGAAATGCCATAATGGCTTCAGTTGATCAAACCATTGCCCCTCTAATTGCTCATGTCCAAACTTCATATCAAGCTTGGGACACTTTCCGCATCACATATGCAAACAAATCCCAATCTAGAATCTACAGCCTTGGGGAAATTCTGTCCACCCTTTGTCGTGAAAGTAAGCTAGTTGCAGAATATCTTCATGAGATAAACAGTATCGCTGATGACCTAGCTGGAAGTGGATCTCCAATCAACAATGAAGAGTTGGCTATCAAAGTCTTAACCGGCCTTGGTCCTGAATATTAAGAAATTTCGGCGGCAATTAGGGTCCGTGATAATCCAATATCCTTTGCTGAACTCTGTGACAAATTACTAGCACATGAGATCTTTCTAAAGTATGCTGAGGCAAATAGAGAGACGCCTACAATCATGGCTTAATTCAACCAAAGAGGCAACTTTGGTAACAACAATCAAAATCGTTGCAATTATAATCGCTTCACTCAAGCACCAAATCCTGGCTATTCAAATGGGCAATCCAATGGCAACAATAATGGCAACAAAGGCAATTCAAACTCTCGACAAAATGGATAAGCTAAGATCCAATGTCAACTATGTGACAAAATTGGCCATGTGGCCAAAGTATGTCGATCTAAGTGGTATAATCACCTTGAAGCCATGGCCAATTTTGCTGCTAAAAATAACAACACATAAAGTCCTTGGGTGGTTGACTCCGGTGCTATGCATCACATGCCAGACAACCCAAATAATTTAACTTTTGCATCAAAATTCACAGGCAATGATGATATTATCATCGGTGACGATAATGGTATCCCTATCACATACATAGGAAACAGATCTCTAAATTCTCAATTCATGCTTAATCAAGTCCTTTGTTCTCCTATGATTCGTTGTCAATTAATTTCATTTAGTAAATTTTGTCGTGAAAATCAAACTTCCATTGAATTTTTCCTTACTTTTTTGATGTGGAGGATTTACGCACAAGGGCAGTACTTCTTCGAAGTAAGAGCAAGGGTGATCTTTATGAGTGACCGATTCCAAGTGACAATGTAGCGTGCTCTACATCCACTCCCATTGCCAACTTTGCCTTAGTTAAACTTCCATCCTATCATCTTTGGCACTCTCGTTTAGGTCATCCGCAACCTTGAGTCACAAAAAGTTTTATTTCCTGTTTTAATTTGCCAGTGTCCTCTCATAGTTCCTTTACTTTTTGTAATTCATGTCTAGGTAATAAGAGTCACCGAGTTCCCTTTGGTGACAACTCTATTCACAGTTCTCGACCTCTTGAGTTCATCTATTCTAATCTTTGGGGTCCTGCACCTATTTTTACACTATCTCCAACTGTCGTACAGCTTATAAGTTTGTTGAGTCTGGAATGTTCCCATCTCCGATGATAAAGCTCAGCTTCCCACGTCCTCTAATGGCGAGTTTCATAGCTTGAGCCCACTTCTGATAGTTTGTTTCATTCAGTTTATCAGAAACAATGATAACTGAAACTACTTCAAAACCAGAGGTTGTTGATGACTGACCTCCAATCTGGTTTGGGTTTGGGTTTGCTGTGGAAGATCCCTCAAGATTGGAAGTCATTTCTTGACTTGCTGGGGTTATCTCCTCAGCTTCACTCTCTCTTTCACATAGCTCCGATACCATGTGAATTAGAGCTAATTTGCTCTATATCTCTTTACTAGAAACTGCAGTACATATATGCATGAATAGGATTTACAAAATAAGCTAGAAAATCTGTACAGATATAGAATATAATCCTAGGATAATGTATATCTATAAGATACTGCTATCTAATCTAAAAGATCTTATTACGATCAGATCATAATGCTATGAGATAATATATATCTTGACCACAATTACTTATGAATTATCGTCTTTATTTACAGGTAACATGACACAAGGGTCATTCATTGTCCCAAACAGTTTTTTCATGTATATATCTTCTGCGGCCCGAGAGGACATCATCACATGACTTACCACATTCTTATTGCAAAATCATTCATGCAACCTGCAAGGCTGTTGTTTTGAGTTGTTTTTATGCTCGTACACATGAAGTAAAGTATTCTAATCACTCTTTTGGCCTCTTTCTATGTTAGATTCTTTAATTCAACTCTTTTCGAACTCCAATTGTAAGGTTGATTTCTTGATGTAAAATCTTGGTTATAACTCCATTGCAAATAAGATAGCCGTGCTTTAAACTTTTTCTAAGTTAGCATTTGCTTTTACGCGATGCATTATATTTTGGCTTTCCATTTAACTTTTTGGTTGACAGGAAGATCTTTTCACAATGGTTTATGGCCTTCCTCTGAATGGGGATGGAGATGAGAAATGTTTATAATTGTTAAATGGTGTTGAAGAAAATATATCTCATCAATTGCGTGCTTGTAAAACATCGCCAACCAAACGAAGAGTAACATAAGGTATTTTATTTTTGCAATTTTATCTTTGAAATAGCGTGAATATGAAAGATGTTGAAACAAGAAGCATAAGCATATCACTAATGACTGGTAAAATTAAAGTGATGAGTTTAGTTGACTGACTTTGTAAATGATGAACGGAAATTAAATTTGTTAAGGGATACCAAAATCTCTTTTCTCAATATCCTCTGAACCAGCGCTTCAGTGGTTCTCAAATTCATCTTATAGAGGAATTGATCATAGTTGTTTACAAATCCCATACCTGTAATTCGAAGCTTAATGCAAAACTACATCAGAATGTATATTTCTTTTACATAGTAACTCATAGAATACAAAAAAAAAACATGATTTCCATTCTTCTACTTGGAACAAATTTGGCTACTTGTATGATAAAAATCCAGGGAATGGTGGAGATTCTGCTGAAAATGATATATAGGTTTGTTAATATGTTGTAGGTCAATTCTTACTAATGCATAGACAAACAATTTTAATTATTCAAAAGATTTCTTTTGGTTGAGTGTTTTCATGTTAGATAGACAAAAACATATTTTCCTTATGGCCTATGTTGTCTTTTATGTCATCTAACTAATGCCAAATCTGTTTCAGGACTCCACCAAACTCCTTGATTTGAAGCAGATAACTCTTCAGAAAATGGACTCTTTGTTGCCCAAAAAGTCCATTGCACAACCTCTACTCCATCCAAGGCATTTCATAAGTGAAATGGAGAAAGGTAATAGCCTTTACATGGCACATCATCATCCCCACGAACTAATAAAAGCTCTTAAATTCATGATGTGTTTAATCAATGCTTGGGGTCATCCACTTTTCTAGTCTTTCTGCTAACTCCCAATTAACCATTTATGAAACTGCAGATTAAGATTTTCAATTAACTCTTCAAGGAATGGAAAAAGAGACACATAATTAATTTACATTAATGAAGATTGATTGAAATTACATCCTGATTAAAATTTAAGTACAACTGAGAAATATATTCCTAGAGAAGATAAGTAATCTCAATTTTAGATAAAAATGGAAGATGATCCACCAAAAAGTAGTAGCATGATGTGATCATCAACTCGTTAAAGTAGAACCATGCTTGTCGCCAGTGAGGATTTATATACAAACTCGAAACTATTCCCATCAACATAACAGTGAAAGTAACCCAAAAGGTTACCTGGAAAATCTCCATATCTATGAAACCATCATTAATATCACTTATCGAACTCTCCTTTGTCATTGACAATTCTGTTGGAGTGCAATTCTTGGGCAGTGGTGATCCACAAAGAAAAGGATTTCCTCGGTAGCTACTTTCTTCAAAAGTGGCAAACTGTCCGACTCTTTCCGGCGTCTTACCAGAAATATTGTTGTAAGAGACGCTGAACACTTCTAATGATTTTAACTGAACCAATTGAGGAGGAAATTTTCCACTCAAGTGGTTGTAGGATAGGTCCAAACTCTCCACTGCTGTCATATTCGAAAATGATAATGGAATATGTCCTATCAAATTGTTACGAGATAAGTTCAACATCTTCATTCCTTCTTTGTTTCCAATTTCAAAAGGGATTGAACACGACAAGTTGTTACTGGACAGATCTAATCCAATGAAACCAATATCATATATACGTTTTATGCGATACTGGTAGGTGTTTCCTTTCTCTACCAATTCAAGAAATTCATTATCGTAAGAGACATAACCATAATCAGGAGGAGTTTTGAAAGTATCGTTTTTGAGTGAGAGAGTGTTAAACCTATTATGAGAAAGATCAACGAGCTTCAATTCATTCATCATCTTCCATAGATAAATAGGTATTTCACCTTCCAAATTGTTATGATTTAGTAGAACCAACATCAACCCGCCCAAATTCTTGATTGAGTTCGGTATGCTACCAGCTAAGCAATTATGGCTCAGATCTAGCATGGCCACATTAAAGTTAGGAAGTATATCGAGAAAAGGTCCTTCAAGTCTGTTATGGGATAAATAGATCTGTTTGGCTTGTAAAGGTATGAAAATTAAGGGTAGACTTCCAAAAAGGTTATTATTTGATAGATCCAACAATTCAAGAGATGACATATTCCCAATCCACTCTGGTATCTTACCAGATAAGCTATTGTAACTCAAGTCTAAAAATTGTAAGAGAGAACAATTAGACAAGCTATTTGGAATCTTTCCAATGAAACCATTTCTTTGCAAGAATAAATAATTTAGCATTGGAAAATACCTTCCAATCTCTCCAGGAATGTGTCCATAAAATTGATTGTTAGAAATGTCCAACATGTCCAACTTTGGGTGAGGATGAATTGGCAAATGCAACGTTCCTGAAAAAGAACAATTGCCTAAATAAAGGTGTGCCAAATTCGTATTGTTATCTAGTAACCAACTTGGAAACTCAGCTCCCCTCATTTGAATACCGAAAAGTTCGAGATATCTCAAATCATACTGATGGTGTAGAAATTTGGGAAATGAAACCCCTCCTTCTCTATATGTAGAGGACAATATAAGTTCTTGTAGTTGAAACTTAGGAGTCAAATTATTATCAACTCCATCACTTTCTGCGTACACCTTATTTTCGTGAGCAGTCAAAACCTTGAGTTTAGAATGGTTGAGAAATGAAGAGAGTGATATTGGAATTTGGAACTGATTATTAGAAATATCTAAGTGTACAATGGATGTAAGACTCTTCAAAGGAGATGCAAATATATTTTCGGCGAAGTAATTGAATGACAGGTCCAAATCTTGAAGAAGTGTCAAATTCGCCAAACAAAGAGGCAAGATGCCACTCAAATTATTGCCTCTTAGATCAAGCCTTCGAAGATTCTTCAACTTGCATAATTCTAAAAATACATTGAGAGAACATTAGAAAGTAGAGACAAAAATAATAATTCCTCAAATTTTAAATTAACTCATAAAAAAGGTACCATCAATTCTGCATGTGAGTTCACAACTACTTAATAGTAAACTTTTAAGTGAAGTAATATTTGCAACGAAGTTGAGGAAACCAACAAAAATCTTACAACAAAAACATAATATAGTGAATTATTAATTATTTTAAGGATTTTTAAAAATAACATGCTCATAAATCATTAATTATTATTTTAAGTACTTCAAACATTACATATTTTGCAACTTTAAATGATAATTTAACTAGTTATTAACAAATTAAAGCAAAAATTACTCATTTATTTGATACAACAACAGTCACTACTTACGTTCAATGTTGAGACTCTTCAAAGGAGTTGCAGATATATTTTCAGTGAAGAAATTGAATGATAGGTCCAAATCTTGAAGAAGTGTCAAATTCGCCAAACAAGGAGGCAAGATGCCGCTCATATTATTGTCTCCTAGATCAAGCCTTCGAAGATCCTTCAACTTGCACAACCCTAAAAATAAGTTGAGAGAACATTAGAGAGTAGAGAGAGAAATAATAATTCTTCAAAATTTAAATTAACTCATAAAAAAGATACCATTAATGCTGCTTATGAGTTCACAACTATTCAATAGTAAACTTTCAAGTGAAGTAATATTTGCAACGGAGTTGAGGAAACCTACAAAAATCACAGATCAAAAAGATAATATGGTTAATTATTAATTATTTTAAGGATTTTTTAAGAATAACATGTTTATAAAGCATTAATTATGATTTTAAGGACTTCTAAACATTACATATTTTGCAACTTTAAATGATAATCCAACTTATTATTAACAAATTAAAACAAAAATTACTCATTTATTTGATACTACTTACTTTGATTGTTGAGTGTCTCATAGTGGATACTCTCCAAGGATAAGAGCCTCAGAGATCGATGTGCTCCAAGCGATAGGAGGAAGTTTTCGTCCATATCAGAACCATCCAAAAACAACTCTTGCAATTTATTTAGATCACCTTAAATTGCACAACAAATTTCAAGACAAAAAGAAAAATAATTTAACAACTGCGTCATAATAAATGCGTAATAACAAGTAAATGTTTAATTATAAACTTTAGTTACCTTGTGGGAATATTACCCCGTTGAAATTATTATCTTCCAAATAAATAGACTTAAGGTTTTTGAAAGCTTTTAATGATTGTAGTTCAAAGCTGCTTCCGTTACAAACTCCATGGGAAAGCTGAAGGATGCTTATGTTGCTTGAACTTCGGATATCTATCAACAATAAATAAACAACTTAACATAGAAAAAGTATTATTCTCATAAACTTAGCATCAACATGCCCAACATAATGATGTTTTAACCATTGAAAATTAGTTTTAATTAATCTACTAGTTCTTTGGTATAGTTGTTTTGTTTCTCTTATCGTTCTTTATATTGGATTTCTATTGTCGAAATCCAATTTACTCTTGTAATTCCCTTGACTTTTGTAACATATATTTTTAAATTTTTGAAAAATATAATAAAGAGTAAAATATAATGAATTGAAAATAAAATTAATAAAATTTTTCTAAATTTATACCTTTAGAAGAAACAAACTTCTCAATATTGTTGTTGCTTAAGTCTAACATCTCCAAGTTGGTTATGTTCACCAAATCTGGTAAATAATAAAAAGAAGTTATTAAATATATATCATAATAATTATGTATTATAATTTATTTTTTTATAAATTAGGCATTAAAAAATAAAAACTACTTTCTTATTTGCAATTAATAATATGATAAAATATAAATTAATAATCTATAAAAAAAAGAAAAAGAAAAATGTACCTTTCATATAAATTGATCCATTCAATTTATTAGAACCTAATGACAAATTTTTGAGGGAATGAAATCCTTGAAACATTGATAAAACATTATTAGTCAAACTATTCTCATCCAAATAAAGAGCCTCCAAGTTGCTCAATCTTTGCAATCCTTCAAAGCCTGCAGTACTTACATGTTAGAACTTGCTTAATAAGACAAATTAAGTTGAATTAAATTAGCAAGACATGACAATCTGTCCAATTTGTGTGTATATATATATATATATATATATATATATAAGAGTAAATGAGAAAATGGTATTAACAGAAATAGAAACAACCTTCTTTCTCTACGCAACAAACAATGTTATTGTAGCTTAAATCAAGACTTCTGAGTTGTTGAAAGGGAAGGAAAATTGAGGCATTGAAGTTCCATTCTCCTAAACTGTAATCTCTAAAACCCAAAAGATCTAGCTCATTGACTTGCCCTGTTGTGACGGCGCACTTAACTCCGTTCCATTTACAGCAGTCGATATTCATATCCCATAAAGACCAAGATGTGGCGTTTGGGTAATTGAAGGAATGTTGGAGCTGCAAAAGAGCAGCTCTCTCCTCCTCCAAACAACCATGGGAGCTCCACCATTGTAATAGTAATAATAATACTATCATAATACTCACGTCTTTTTGTAACCTCATATGGTATTCTGCTCTCGCCATTTCTACTGATCGAATAGTGCTAGCTCTTGTTGCTTATTGAGCAAATGATGAAGTGCCACAAGCATTTTATAGCACCATACTAATTATGACGGTGACCCACCTTATGTGGAAGTTTTTGAACAAATGTTTAAAATTTTAAATTATAGGTGATGAAGTCAAGTCTACTCCAAACATACACGCAACCTGATGGTGAACTTCCAGATAAGGTGGGTCTTTTTATCCAAGAATGGAGCTAGTAGTTGGATGGGATTCGTGCGTGGTAGTATCAATTCATTCCCTCATGCGCATCTAGTGCAGTATTCATGACATTTAAAAATATTCAGAAAGATAGTTAGAGAATTGATCTGATTCTGTTCATTCCGTTTAAAAAAAGGAAGGATCCCAAAAATCAATCTTTTTTTAAGTTTTAGTTATTGGTCACCGTCAGTTTGCGCTTATGTTTGGAGTAGACTTGACTTCGTCACCAATAATTTAAAATTTTAAACATTTGTTCAAAAGCTTCCACATAAGGTGGGTCACCGTCATAATTAGTAGAGGAGACTTGACTTCATCACCAATAAGTTATCCTAACATGACCGAGAGTTACAAATTTTCTCCGTAATTAAAAATTTTAAATAAACCTCTAATTTTTGAAAAATATCTTCCACCACCGCTGCCGCCTTCCTCCTCGCTCACATCGTTTCCGGTGAAATTTGCCTTCCTACGTTTCCCTCACCCTCATTCTTCCTCAATCTCCCGCCATCTATGCCTACGTAGATGACGCCACCGCCTCCTCCTCCACTCCCGGCACGGTTTTGGGAGGCTCCCGTGGGAAGGCTGCCAGGTCAAGAAGCGGACTGGC
The DNA here is from genome assembly GCA_025629825.1 of Erythroxylum guanchezii. Taxonomy (NCBI): domain Eukaryota; kingdom Viridiplantae; phylum Streptophyta; class Magnoliopsida; order Malpighiales; family Erythroxylaceae; genus Erythroxylum; species Erythroxylum guanchezii. The sequence goes on from JAOTAX010000197.1 coordinate 2,069,913, forward strand.
TGAGTTCGAGATCTTCGTTTCTCATAACTCCTTCAAGGCCAGCAGCGGTTCAAAAGGCAGTAACAAGTTCAACGAGTGAGCAGCTCCAGGCAAGCCAACCGTGATGGTGATTTTTTCCCCTTAATATCAAAAACTGCCGTATTAGGGATTAGATAACTAAATATTAGTTTACTTAATTTGTTTTTATTTCATCTAATTGTTAAGTTAAATCTTCTTAGGGTTAACTAATCTGTTAACTTAAGAAAATAATTAGTTACATCAATTAATCAAGTTAATTAGCATTAGGATTAATTAAAAACGGTGGATTTCATAGTTATAAAATAAATAAAATTTTAATATCTTTTTAAAAATTAAATTTCACCTTATCATTGTAAGGCCCGAAATAAAAATTAATAAAAAGTGTTACGTTATTAGTCTGATAGTATTTCCGTTATAATAAGGTAAAATTTTGTTTTTATTGTTTTATCAAAAATGATATGGTTGAAGAATTATATGATCGTAATTTAAAAATTTTTTATTTTCAAGAAAAAAAAGTTAAAAGCAATTTAATTTAGTTATATACTTCTTAAATATATTCCATAAAATACATAATATTAGTTTCTTAAAAATTGATAAGTTATGAATGTATTATTAAATTGTATAATCTTAAAATTATATTACTAATATAAATAAAATAAGTATCTTGTTATATTATTAAAAATAACTTGATAAATATTTTAAAATTAAAAAACCATCCCAAAATTTAAACAAAAAAAATATAAACTAATTATTCAAGAATATATTAATGGTTATAAAGTCTGTGGCAAACAAATCATAATCTAACTAAAACTTGTCATATGGAACAAAAAGAGTTGTCATTTTACAAGTTGCAGTGTTGAATAAGTTGGTACCATGACTTGGTAACTCCTCTTTTGATATATACATGGTCTGATACTGATCTTTCTACCTGCGTGTTTGGATACTTCATGGACAATAATTCATCCCTACATTATGGGACCATCACTCACTCCCAAGTGGTCCAACCATGTTTGCTCTTCCAATAACCCCACTTGACTTCTTGAACCGTATTTCATGTCATTGATAGAAGAGTCAAGAAATTTGTTAAGCTTGTCAATACAAATCAACGATGGTCTAGCTATGGAGTCCAATATTTCCACCGACGTGAAGAAGGAATGCACTCCATTCTACACGTTACTTGAAAAGATAAAAGATAAAAGATTCGAATTAGTTATGAAAGAAATTTTTGAATTCTGCAGTACACTCGACATTACCAATCTTACATAATCTTTATTTTTTCTAAATAAATTAGTGGTCATTAAAAGGAAAAAAATTTTGGATTAGTCATCAAAGAATTTTTTGTGATGCTAAAATGATCACTTTAGTTGGCTGACTTTGGAGTAGATTTCATACTTTTTAAACAATGATTCATCCTGTCATTGTAATTTAGCATCAGCAATTTCTGCGAAGCTAAATTGATTACTTTAGTTAACTGACTTTGTAAACGATGAATGGAAATTTAATTTATTAGATGATACGAAAATCTCTTGATAATTAACAAACAGAACCTTAGTCTAATTAGGAGAAAATAAAGTCTATTTGTCCAAGTCCTCTTAAGTAAAGAAGAAATTCCCCATTCTACAAGTTAGCTTGAGAAGAAATTTCAAAGTTTTGATGTATCCTTCACGTCTTGATTCTTAATTCATATTCTCATTCTCCTGTGAATTCATAATCAACAAATATTATTTTTACAGGAAAAATTCGCGTAAGTTTAAAATGTAAGTTTTATAAAAATATCTTAAGGATGTATTGCAAAATTATAATATCGTAACTCAGGCATTTCTTATGTTCTAATTTAAAAGTATAATAAAATATACTATTGAATATATAACTACAAAGTATAATCATTTATTTATCATTTACAAATCAATTATGAACTCATTTTATTTCAATTTTATAATTAAATTGTGACATAAGTTATCTTACTTTTTTTGAACACTCACCTAAATGTAATAAAATAACATAAGTGAATGTATACATTAGTTAAGTAATTTACCATGCTGTTCTCTTTTTCGGGTTCAATCATGCCATGTATGTGACCACCATACAAGCTCCTGTCTCTGTATGAATGTGCTTTTTGTGTTTCAGAGGGAAACCTACGAAGGCTTAGAAGATCATCGACCATGGGAGTTAGGATTAGCTCCCACTTGTACACTACTGCTCTGCTGACATTACTACTGTTGGCGTTATTATATGTTCTCTGTTTACTTCCTCTGAAACAAAACGTCACCATTGCCAACCTTTCCTCTTCTTCTTATTATCAATCTTTTTTGGTCACTGAAACCCTTCAACCTTCTTCAGCATCAGTTCCACTGCGCCAAGTTTCTAGCGCTAATAATATTAAAGTAGATACCAAGCAGGCGAAAGTGTGTCTAACCCATCTTTTTGAGATAATTTACTGAAAAATTGAAGGGGGTTAATTATTTCGCAGACTATAAATTACACAAACGCAAAATAATGAAAACACCGACGTTTGGTAACGCAGTTTGGCACACCTTGCCTATGTCTGCGGGGCCTTCACCCAGATTAAATTCTTTTACTGTAGTTCACAAAAATTACACACGATTGATCTATCCCGTAAGGCCCAATCTATGTAACCGACCCACAACCTAACTACCCGTGAAAGATTTTCACGCCCAATAACACGACCGACTTGTGTTAACCTCGTCAGAAAATTTTCCTAACTATTTCGATTCAAAAGCAGAAACAAATAAAACAAGAAATAACAATTTTTCAGATCTGAAATTCTTCACCAAAATAACCAAGTCGCAACACCAATTATATGTATACTCATCTGTGACGAAGACTTCA
>JAOTAX010000197.1:2072880-2085056 GCA_025629825.1 Erythroxylum guanchezii
AGATTGGCTGAAGGAGAAGAAATAGTTAGAGTGTGAGATGTAGCATTTAGTTGTTCAAGTCTGGTTTCATGCATCATTAAGACTATATTGCGCACCTTACAGAGTTGCATTCTTCATTGTGTGAGTTAGGAGAACCACAACTGGGTCATAATCATGGCCTAAGCCATTTAAAGCATTGAGTATAAGCTCATGATCTGGTACTGCACGTCCTACTACCATAAGAGAGTCTCCAATTGATTTTATCTTATGAATGTAATCTGAAATTGTCTGTGAGCCTTTTTGAATTGTTGACAGTTGTTGTTTTAACTGCAGGACCCAAACCATTGATGTTTGTGCATACAAATTTTCTAGTATTTTTCAGCATTCAAGAGAGGTGGAAGATTGATTTACCTGACCTACCACATCCTCACCTATTGTTGAGAGTAGCCAACAAAGAAGTAGCTGATCTGATCTGCGCCATAAACAGTATTCTGGATTTACAACAAGTTGAGGAGCTACTGCTGGTGTTGGAGCAGGTTCTGTGATGAATTGTGGAGATGAAGATACATCTGATGAAATGAAATCTTCTAGTTCAAGGGCTCGAATAGCTGCTGTCACCTGTGCTCTCCAATTTGATGAAATTGGTTCTGTCTAATTTGATTGGCAAGTTGACTTCACAAATTCAAAAAATTTCATCAAATTTAAAAAATTTCACAAATTTCATCAGATGTATCTTCACCTCCACAAGTCATCACAAGTCATATCTCTACAATTGGGCTCGAATAGCCTACGTTATTTTGAGTTGAATTTAAGGCTCGGATTGAATCGTAACCTTAACAATTCAATTCAAAACATTGATTTTTGATGATCTAATTAACAGATGGAAACATATCACATAGGCTTGGCAATTGGGCATAGGCCTGGCCTGACGAGCAATAACAAAATGACATTGTTTTTAGTTTTTAAATTTTAAAAAAAGTATAATAAGTCTATGGGGCTCGGCTCGACTTGACTCATTGTTATCTCTAATAAATATGTACTGTACATAATCACACAGTTTTAGTCAATATATTTATTAAGGATAACATATTAAAATTTTTAAAGATTTTTTCAATTCAATGTCCAAGTTTTAAAATTTTTTAATTCAGTGACCAACTTTTTAAAATCTTAACAATTTAATTCAAAAAAAGTTATTTTTTGATAATATGATACTAGTTTTTTTAATTGTTCTATTTTTTTAATTTACTTACTTCACTTCTCTTTTTTTAATTGAAAATTTTCCATGCCATTTAAGATGTGATTTAGTTCAAAAGCAAAGTGAATACTCAAAAGGAGAAATTACAAAAACAAATACAATCACTCTCATTCTTAAATAATCTAGCTCATATTTCTTCTTTTGTGACCATACATGGTGGAGCGGGAACAGTTGTTCAAGAGTTTCACATTTTACCTTTAATAACTGGTACATAATTGTAAGAAGGAAAAAGGACATCCCATAACAAATTATTAATATCATAAATAGTTAAAAAAATTATACAATAAAAATATCTTTATTTGACATTAATAATACTATAAATTATCAATTACTAATACGTAGTTAGATCCCGAACTAAAAAATTAACGGTGTAACGAACAATTTAATCCAATTCCTTTTCTTTATTTTTAAGATTTAATGTTGGATTCCTCACACATTATATTGTTTCTAAAATTCTTACTTTTTAAACAACCATTATTAATTATAATTAATTAATTCTGACACCATTTTATCTATTATTGGTCATCATATTTAGTAAAACTAGACATGTATTACCAAATAATTAATGATTGTGGTATGTATAATGTCTTTTTCTTAAAAAGACCCCACCACTCAATAATTAATGCACAATTGCCTAAAAACTTAAGACTATGAGCTCAAAACTTCAGTAAATAGGTGCATATGCTTTGATTTTTAAGAAAACACACAAAAAGAAGCAGCTTTTGAAGACATTGGATTGAGAAATCAAAACAAGATGGGCAAGAAAGGGCCTTGTTTTCATTGTGGAACTCAAAGTAAGCCTTCTCTTCATATACAGTGATTTGTATTAGATTTCTTTTTTGTCTAAATGGAACCTTTCATTTATACGATTTTTCAGTTTTCTCCTATCTTTGTTTATTTACAAAATAAGGCATTAATTAAGTTCAATATTTTTGTATATTTTTATTACTAATTAATAATAATGTAATAATTTTATTTATTTAAGAACACATTATATGTGAGTCTATCGAAAAAAGTATCTCTATTATATAGGGATAAAATTACTTATTATTAAACTCCCCTAAATCCCGTATTTTAACGGGACTCTTATTGAATATTGTTGTTGATGTTTTGTAAAAGAAGACTTTTTTATGAAAATTACATCTAACGAATTAAATTCCCAAATAATAAAAACTTTTTAAATATAAATTCATCATAATTAAAATTTGTATGTTATTGGATGAAACAGGCACTCCACTATGGAGGAATGGACCACCTGAAAAACCAGTATTGTGTAATGCATGTGGATCAAGACACAGGCTTGGTAAAAGCCTAGAGGACTACGTGCCCAAGACAAAGCATAATAATAACATCTTCAAAAAACGCAGTGTCGTATCTGCTTCTTCTTATTCCGCCATCACTAATCGCATTAGCTACGTAAACGTTTACCTTTCTGATGATTCTCCAAGTTATAGCTCCAGTTCAGACTCCCCAATCTTACTACAGCAGAATCATGAAGATGAAGGTTAGATATTCATCTACAAGTGGTATTTTTATTTTTTAAAAAATATATATTTTTATAAAATAAAATTTAAAAAAAAAAACCAAAAATCAAAATCAAAAGAGGAAAAACTATAATTTTCTTTTTTTTGGAAAATTATTATTACAACCAAATAGCATTAATTGGAGTACTTAACAATTTCAACCTTGAGGGTAATTATGAAATAATTGGTAAAGTTGTTTTTTGTGATTATAAGAATACAAAGTAAAGAAAATAATCTCTTTATAAAAATATAAAAGGAAGTAATCTCTTTATAAAAATATAAAAGGAAGTTTGTGTATATTACGATTCTTTTCGGAACCTCGCAAAGTAATACATTGACAAAAAACAATTTCAACCATATTTGGTAACGAACAATAAAGAGGTTATAACAAGAATGTACCTTTTTTTAATATTTTATTTATTTAGTTAATAAGAATGGATAAAATAGGAAATGACAAAAATAGGATAAATATTAAATAATTTTAGATTTTTATTATAAAAAAGGTGTGTGTAAAATTTGAAATCAAATATAAAAAAAACAAATAAGCAATCATTATAGTAAAATCAAATTCTCTTAACGTGCTTTTTCAAACGTAACTTATTTCTTTTCTCTCTTTTTTTGCGTTTTTTATCATTTGAACCCGTCTATTCGCTCTCTTTCTATATGAATGCTTATCAACATATTTCTTTGGGTTAGTTTTGATGATATTGAACTTCTTATTATAGTTTTTAGTATTTAATATTTTTAACCTTTTTAATCTTATTTTTAGCAACTAAATATTAAATATGTTTTTATTTTATTTATTTATTTTTTACGCAAATCTAGTAAAAACAATTTTTTTATCAATTAAGAAAAAGATTACGTACTTCTAAATTTCTCAATATTGTGCGTATTAACGAAATCTTTACTGTTACGTTATTGTTACATATAAGCGTTGTTGTTATTGTTGTTGTTTACATGTTTGATTAATAAGAAGTGAAATGAAACTGAAAGTTTAGACAAGTGGCTGATTCATTGTTTAATTTGCAGGTAAAACTAAAAGGAACATATCGCGTGGCGGTAGTATTCCATCGAAGAAGAGATCTTTAGTGGCTTATCGAGAGCTGACAGCCATTGAAAGACTCCAAAAAGAGCTTCGAAGGATCAAAACCAGTGATCCTTCAATCTTATCTGGAATCGAAGAGAATCCACTCATCTACACTAACAGTACTAATCCGTGCGCATCTCCAAACGAAATCGGTCTCGGAATCGTCCTGCTTCCTCCAAAATACTCTCACCTGACTAAACAGAATCCCAAGTGTTTAACTTTAATCCTTTGAAATATTTTCAAATTTACTATTAAAAAATTTAAATTTATCAATTTAAATTTATCTGTTTTTATTTATGTTTTCAGGTTTTAATTTTAATTTTTTAATTTAGTAAAAATTTTGTTTGTTTGAATGTTTTGTTTATGTGTTTTAGTTCTGATTTTTAAAATTTATGAAAACTAATAAAAGTGTTTCGGTGAGATATAGAGCTTAATAATATATTTAGAGGGTAGTTATGTCTTTTGTATTCTCCTGGGCATATAAATAAGTTCTATTATCTTAGTGTACTTATGTCCAAAATATTCACAATAAAATAAAACTCTAGCCGTCTGTAGACATAGCGAAAAAAAAAGAAGTAGTAAACTACATAAATCTATGTGTATTTGTTATTTATTCCCTTGTTCTTTGATTATTATGATTGATAGTTTATAACATTTTCTTATTTTCTTATTTTTGTTTTTAATCAAATTTACTATAAATTAAATACATATTTAATTATTAAAAAGTTATAAATAATTTAATTTAATGCTATATTTAATTAATTAAATAAAGTATTAATGATTTATTTTTATTTATTTCTGCAATTAAATTAAATTAAATCAAATAAAATTAATAATGTAATTAAATTTAAAATATTTTTTAAAAAATAAAATTCAAATAAAATTTTGATTTAATACTTAAAATATATTTAAACTAAATATTAATTTAAAATCAAATCAAATATTTAGATTATTTATTTAATAAATAAAATTTATTAATAAATATTATATAAGAGATTAAAATAAAATTAAAAATTTTATAATGTGATTATTTTGACATAATTTTTATAATAAATGTCATTAAATGATTGGTATAAAATTTTAATATTGATGATTCTTTTCAATTTAAATAATAAAATTCTTTTAAATATAATTTAATAATATAAAATATTTTTAAATTTGAATTTTTTTTAATAAATAGAATCACATAAGTAATTTATATATTTAAGTATAAAGAAAAAGGTATGTAAAATATTAGAACCGAAAAAGCCCAAAACAGTGGCAAAGTTAAAACTCATGACAAAACACAAGTAGGAAGAGGAAAGGCAATGAAAGGAAAGTCCCATCCCATCCCAATGTTCTATATTAACACACTACCAAATCAACTAGTTTAGCTGAATGTTTTGCACAGTCTCTGAAATTCGTAATCAATCGGTGAAGAATTTTGTAATCGATCGATGGGCAGCTGCGACGGCTGCGGTGGAGGAGACGAGCAATTGAAGAGAATGGCTGAGTTGAGAAAAACCCTAAAAGAAGGGGAGAGGATTTTGGCGCCTACCCGACGACCCGACGGTACGCTCCGTAAACCCATCCGCATTCGGGCGGGTTACGTCCCTCAAGACGAAGTCGCCATTTACCAATCCAAAGGTGCTCTGGTATGCTTCCTTCTTTTTCGTTTCACACATACTTATGTATGCAAGGTTTTTATTTTTTATTTTTTATATGTAATATGTGTTGGATATGGAGGTTTTTGAGTTTGATTTTGTATTCGGTGTGGAGGATTATTATAAAACCATCGTGGGGGCTCTCTTTGCTGCAGTTGAAAAAGGGGATGTCATCTTCACAGGAGATGGTGCCCCCAGGTTATGACCCTGTTCTTGATGCAAAACCAAAGACCAAGTCCGCCAAGAGGAACGAAAGGAAGAAGGAGAAACGGCTACAGGTATGTGCAGCTTGCTGGTCAGTGTTGCTCGTTCATCAAATTTCATCTTCTTTGTCAATGTTCTATATCAACTATAGAAGTCCACAACTCTATCAAGTCCTTACTCTAACCTGTGATAGTTCAGAAATTTAAGATATTAAAATCCACTTCTAATGGTCCTACAGGCAACCACCTAAGTTTTAGCCAGCTACATTGGTCACTTCTGGTTTGAATTGCTATGGCTTGGGATTTAGGAAAAATGAAACTTTAGGTTTTGCAAAGGTGGATAAATGTGCTTGGGGTTTCCAAAGGCTCTATGATTATGAGGTTTACAAGTTTTCCAGATAGAAAGTAATTAGATAATTTTTTAAATTTTCTGAAAAGTGCTGATTGATATTATTGCGGAAAGCTTTGTGTTGTGATATGATGTGATGCAGATGCTTTGATGTTTAATTGACACATTTTTTTAATCACTTGTAGACATATCTTTATTTGAGAATAAGTCTGCAGAACTAGTGAAATACATGTTTGCCTCATTTTTTTTCCTTTTTTACAAATTTCCTTTATATTTAAAGCCTTGGGTTCCTTTTACTTTTGGCAGGCTGCTCTTGAGAAAGGTAGTAACTCGGAAGAAGCAGTAGATGGTGAACTGGAAAAGGAAGAATTGCCACCAAGTGAAGATTTAGATTGCTCCGAATCCCACAAGTCATTGACATCTCAAATGAACGAGCTACTTATTGTAGATTCTTCACCAGCCGACTCAATGGAGGCTTCAGTTCCGAGTGCTCCATCTGAAGATATTGATAAAAAAATCCGCGCACTTAGAAAGAAGGTATGACTGATTATCATTTCAATCTTTCCTGGACTTCCTGACTATGTTTTTGCCCTTGCTTATGGTTACATGATTCATATTCTACTTCAGATGCTAAACACAAGTGTAGTTAACAGACTTTTGAAGTACAGCCATTAGGTGTAAAGCGTAGAAAGTTGTTTAGACTACGTCTTTATTAAGAAAACTTGGTGTATTTATTACATAACACTTGTATGCTTATTTCATACCACACAAGTCGGTATTAATAGGATGGATATTTATTTCATAATTATTTTCTTAAAGAAGAATATGCACATAATATTCCAATATTAAGTCCTAAATCCTAAGAACTTCAAATACTAATTATCAGTTTCAGTATCTTACGCCTGGTGAGGAAGATAATTCAGCAAACGGGTTTGATTTGTATTCTTTTTACCCAGATGCTTACTCTGTATCGATTCTTTGTAAAATGACTGCTGATTCTCTTTACCACCTTCCTTGAGATTGTTTCCGGTTATTGCTTTTAGGAGACCAAAATTAGTAACTTCTTCAATTTTTCCTTTCCAATTTATCATCTGATATTGATAAGTTAAACAAGAACTGGAGCTAGTCTCAGAAGGTCTGGTGACATATTAGATTATCATGAGTTCCATTATTATATTCTCACAGCTCCCTCTTATATCTGCAGAAAAATTAAGAAAGGTCTACTACACATTTTCACTGAAAAATTGGTATTAATATATGTATATCTTCACTTTTGTTGTGCCATATTCTCTTCCGGACCATGTTTGAATATTAGCTTATGTGATCCTTCATCTTTCTCTGCATGCCAAGGGCATGCGTAGTAAGTTGCATCATGCGAGACAAGGATAGAACATCAGAGAATTCTTCAATAGCAGACATCTAATGCTTTTGTCGCAACAGTAGCTGCGTTACCAAAACTTTGATCTACCCAAAGGTCCCAAACCATTATCTATAATTATGATATTGCATCTGTTGACATGCCTTAAACTTGTTTCTGAGGGGGCTTGGCCATCAAATTGAACAGCTTCAAATCTCAAGTACTTAACACATGTTGAATATGGTGACATATGCAAATATATCATAAATGGTGAAAATCCTATATACAAGATTTTCAACTACTTGGTAACTGAGTGAGAAACTTAAATTAATGGCAATTCATCAATCTAGTTTATTTGTCAGCAGCTGCTCCTCTCTGCCTTCTCTTAAAACCTTTTTGTTCTCTTTGTTGAAGGGTGCTTCATGAAGGAAAGCAAAGAAGAATGCTAGTTTCTTTCCTTTCTTTTTCTGAAAGAGGATATGCTGTTAGTAGTCATAAACGGTATTGAGTCACTTGCCAAACATAGAATCTGTGAATGGTTGAAATAGTTATTGAGCAGCTTGTTGAATTGAGAGCATGAGCTTGCGTGGGAAAAAGCTGCATTATATTCCAATCAAATATTGGTGTCTGTAGATGAATGGCCAGGGCGTATGTAATTTTCTAATAACAGAACAATAACAAACATCCTATTGCGTCAACTGCAGTTGGCTTTCTTGGAACTGGGATTTCTTGTTTTATTCATCTCCAGTTAAGAGTTTCACTGGAGGGAAAGGTTTGGGATTGGGGGACTGGTTGGAATTGAGGAAGAAATATATCCTTTTGATTATTTTTCTGATTTTAACTGCTATTGGCGCTCTTTCTTTTGGTGCTACGCTTTGTTTATGAGCGAGAGTTTTCGTAAGGATTATTAACAAGCAATCCCCTAGTCTTCGCTAACAAATAATTCCTAATAGTTTGCCAATTAGTTGTGACTAAGATTTTATGTTCTTCTGAATTTGAAGCATTTTCATGTACTTTTACTCTTCAGTTAGGCTTACCCTGCTGTATAATAACTAGCTATGGATATACTTGACCAGATTCGACAAGCAGAAGCTCAACAGCAGAAGACTGCAGCAAATGATATGAAGCCAGAGCAGTTGGAGAAGTTGACAAAATTGGATGGTTGGCGTGAAGAACTGAGAATTCTGGAGGATAAAAAGGCTGAACATGCAAAATCATGAGAGGTTGGTTTGTTCTCATTTGACAACTTGTGTAGTCTTTTCATCTATTAATTCTGTGATAGTGTAAACATCTCTCTATCCAAACAATATTTATGCAATCCAGTTTTCCCATGCCTCACAACCTTCAAATTTCTTTTTCTTTTTTTCTGTTCCTGATATGAAGAATTCCAAAATCTCCTCTTCATTTTCAGGTTGTATCATCATGTTGATGTATGCTTGATTTCAAAACACATGTTTTTAAAATTCAACTTTTGCAAGTGTTTAAGGTGGGTTTACATAAGTTCTACATTGTTTAGCTTGCAAAACAGGTATGCATGCCTCTTAGACAAGATAATTCAAAGTTCTTCCTCAAGGTTTGTCAAAGTTTTATGTGCAGATTCAGAGAAGTTGGGATAATCATCCACTGACAATTGTATGTGATTGTTGCAGCTTATTTATTTTATTCTTGTGCAAGTCTGGTCTCCAATCCATCTTGTCTTTTTAAGTAAATTATTAGGGCAAATAAACCCTAATACTTGGTACTGATGTTCTAAAAAATTTTCAAAGGCGAAAAGTGAATTTTAAAATTTTATGTTATTGACGTTACAGGGAGTTAATTTCGTTAAATTTTTTATCCATTTTGGATCTGTTTTAAACTTCTTTTTAGACGTCGGGTTTTCATTTACTCGTTTCAAAACGTTAGAGTCTGATTTGTATTTTATTATAAAAAATGAGGTTCAAAATAAATTTTAGTCTATTTTTTAAAATATTCATTTAATAGTTTATTTTGAAGATAATTATCAGCGTATATAACTTTAATAAATAAAAATAAAAATAAAAATAAAAATGATGAAATTGGAGGGGTCTCAAATGACGTCATTCGGAATCAGTTCCGTACTAATTAACCATTTATTTATCGGAAAAGGTTAAATTATGTTAAACTTAACGATTCATTACTATTATTATCACTTAAGATAATATGTATATATATAGACATACACATATATAATTTATTATTTATTATACCTCATGCGTTAAAAAATTGTAACTTTTAATTTGTAATAATGTTAAATTGTATTTTTGGTTATTTTATTATATATTTTACATTTGTAATTTTAGAATAGGGTCAATCTTATTTTTAATAAGAAATTTATTAATAGTCACTAATATATTATTATTAGAATGTGAAATTGATATATATATATATAATAAGTAAAAAATAATAATTAAACATAAATTATGTAAAAAATTAATGGAATTTTGGAATACATTTGATAATTTTAAAAAACGATAATTGATATAAGAAGCTCTTTTTTTTTTCAAATATAAAAATATTTAATAGTAACCTATGCTTTGAGGCCAGCCAAGAATGGTACTCCGGCGGCGTTAATCCACGGTTCACCTTGAATGAATGCACCGGCGGTGAACTTAAGCGCCTCGTCCCTGTTGAGGAAGTGAATAGAATTCCACTTCACTCTCCCGTTCGTGACGGCACCTGGTCCAGTGTTAGCGTACTCTCCATAGTACAGTGTGTCGATGGGGGCGGTTTCGTTCCATTTCATATATCCTTCGGGGTGAATCGCGTCGGATATCTCTGATTCCATGATCACGGCCCTTGAATATGGCTTCCATGGCCTACCCAAGTAAGATGGGATCTTGACTTTGTCAGGCACCAGCTTATCTTCAGGAACAATCTGGCAGTTGTGGATGACCACACCGGTCGGTGAGTGTTGTTCTTTCCGTCCGTCGGCTGTCAAAAAGTTCTGTTGATTGTCCATTGGCCTCCTCAGAATGAGCGTAGAGTTCTGAATAACTGCGGCACCGTATCCGAAGATGAAGTCGACGGTGCCGGAGATGACGCAGTTTCGGTAGAATTGGCGCTTGGCTTGGTACAACAAGGTGTCTTGATAAGCCTCCATTCGGCAGTTGAAGAAGGTGGCCATGTCTGAGTTGACACGGAGTGCAACAGCTTGATGACCTTCAGGACCAGCTGTGTTCTCGAATCCCATTGACTTGCAGACGAATCCGTCTGCTTCAACCACTGCAAAGCACCACAAACTCATTGTTTCGTCAATTCTTAAGAAAACAAAGTGCATGCATGTATGAATTATGATACACTAGGTTCATGCATTTAGGGTTGGCAAACTCAATCTCAATGTTGTCTTTTGGTGAAGGAACTTACCAAATGTAGCTGTCTTCCAGGTACCCAAATTACTCTTGTGGAAGCTTTTGTCTCCGGTGACAACGGTCTGCCTCGGCCCATCGCCGTACATGAACACATTGGTCTGATCTTTGGCGACGGTAACATATTCACGATAGGTTCCAGCTTTCACATAGATCACATATTTTCCCTTCAGATCCTTAGGGTACGCCGCAAGAGCCGCCATGATGGTCTTGTATTGCCCACTTCCGTCCTGAGCCACCACTGCATTTGGTGTAACACCGGCGTTATTGTCAGACGCCAAAAGCTTCCGATCTGCAGCAGACATCCAGGTCGGGTATCCGTCTGCGGAGAAAAGTTTCCGACTAGTGCCTCCGGGATTGTTGAACTGAAGTCCTAGAGATTTCATGAATTCAGACATTTGTCCCATGATAGCCAGGACATTGTCTGTCAGGTGACTGGCATCAATCATTCCTTGTTGGATCACAGGCTTGATCGGACTGTTGTCGGAGAAACCATCGACGCATGTTTCTTGGTAAGCAAGAACGGCGCTCATCCAGCTCCTCAGCTCATCTATACGATCTTTCATGGTGTGCATGCTACTTTCTCCGACGGTCGAGAAAGTCGCCTGAAGTTCTTGAACTGCATAGTCCAACAACTCCTTACAATCATCCAACGCCATTTTCGTACGTTCCTCTTTACCGGCCTGCACCACAATATCCTCAGAGAAGTTGAAAGCTTTCTTAACAGCGTCTGAGGTGGCCAGTATCGCCGCCTTCACGAACTCCTTAGGATCAGTGCTATTGACAGAACCTAGAGTTTTAGTGCAAGCCTCCTTGTAGCTGGTGGGTTGGCACAACTGGCTCGCCATCTTCATTTGCGGCGTCATGTTCTCGTTCTTCCCGGTGTTGGACCCATTTTGGTGGTTGACGACGGCAACAACTCCTATCACAACACCGACCACCAGAATCAGGGAAACCCCAGAAGCAACAACTTTCCCCAACATCTTTTTTCTCTTTATGTATATTATTTATCTTCTACTTCTTATTGTTTCTGTAATGAAATTGTCTGGTTTTTGTTTTCTCTTCAACTTATTCAGTACATCCCGTGCCAAAAGAAGACACGGAAAGGAAGAGAAAGGGTTAAAGAAATGCAAGAAGACGATAACACGTACAGAGGCCTTCGGCTCTGCTTAACCCAAAACTCTGGGAGGTTTCGGGCGGCTTATATTAATGGAGTTTTACTAAATTTAGAAAGCTTTTTGATACAACGTTGTACTACTGTCTGGTGTTGCGGAGTTGGAGGGAAATGCATGGTTGCATGCTATGTCAAACCTGAGATATCTATGTATTAGGAAAATATATTTATAGTAATTGTGAATATTCTATAACCATTTTATGCTAAATATAAATATAAATAA
>JAOTAX010000197.1:2085075-2116091 GCA_025629825.1 Erythroxylum guanchezii
TAATATCAATTTTCAATTTAATAAGTGGATAAATTATATGTATAAATATATATATGATACGCGGAAGGAATAAACACAAGAATAAAATAATTAAAATTGATAACTAAAATTAAAAATATGAGATAATTTATTCTAAAATTTATTAAAATTTCAGTACATTTTAATTATTAAATTTAATTTTATACATTAAAAAACAATTATATAACATTAATTTTCAATTTAAGAAGTCGATAAATTTTAATAAAATTTTAATAACATACCAATTAAATTTGATATTTAAGACTTAAGAATATGAGCAAAATTTAAATGAGATTTATTTTTATTTTCAGTTAATAAAATATAAATTGTGGTCCCGAAGAGAAGATTAGGTTAGTCGAAAGATGGTTATCAGTTTAAAGACGCACAGTGTCCTTGCTTTTTCAGGATAAGAAAAGGTAGAGAAAATGCCTCGAGCTAATATTCGACTATAAGGTGCTACGACGCTGAAGTAACTTATGCCATTCTCTCAAGAAAATTATACCATACTCTCAAGAAAAGCTAGAATGACCTTCAACAAAAGAGTACTTATACCCAAACCGACTACTTAGGGTGTTAAAAAATATATAATGATCTTTTTTAATATTATTATGAAGAGTGAAAGGATAATTTATGTGTATCACGAAATGTAATTTTTAATACTTATATTTTAAAATAAAATTTCAATTATTCCACTCCAAGTTGCATAAGTATACACAGCACTTTGAAAAGCCACGTCATCAGTCAACATCCGATCAGATTTATACAGAGACAAAGAGGAAGACGAGACAGTGTAGGACATTTTGAAAGCCACGTCAGCAGAGAATTGCTAATTCCAAATAGGATTTATAATTACAGAGAAGACTCGGAAAGCGAATCTTGGAAGCCACGTCAGCAGATAATCCTTAATCAAGATATGATTTGTCACAGCAGAGAGAATCTTGGAAGCCACGTCATCGATGCCCTTTCCTAATCATCATCGGATTTACAGAGACTCGAGGAGAGGAGCGGCCTACGGTTCGTTCTATAAATAGTAACAATATACCGACTACTGTACAGTAATGCGAAAACTACAGTCTTCTTCTTCATCATCCATCAGTTGCTGGTAGTGCTTCAGTTTCTTCTCATTCAGCATCGGTTAGTTATTGAAGTAGGAAGAGAAGGAATGAAGGTAACGAAGATGAGGATGAGTAGTAGTAATGTGGAAGAAGAAGCTAAGAGGAGGAGGCCGCCAAGTCCAGACGACGAGCGTAAGTACCTTAGCATGAGAGAAAGGATCAAACAAGAAATTCGAAAGCAGCGAAATACCTTGCCAACCTCAGTCCAAGAACACGCCGACAAGTAAGTTCAATTGATATGTAAATTCCACCTGATCTATCATCTAACGTGAATTCGAGCAATTTGATATTCAAATTTGGAACTTGGATTCGTTGGATTTCTTTTTAAATTATTATTATTTTGTTTTTGTTGCAGTTACGGGTCGTTTTTTGGGCCTTCAGAGACGCATATCGCTAAAAGAGTTATTGAAGAAAGCAAGTCCTTACTAGCGAAAGGACATCCGCCTCTCCTCTCAATATCAAATAATGTTTCTGTTTTGCAGAAAAAGATGGTCTCCACAGGAACAAAGACCAGGAGCATACCCTTGCCAAGCAAAGAGGTACTTCAGTTTATTCACTTCGTAATTATGCTATCGTGATAACGGTTAGATCGGAACTGTGTGACCGTGTACTTATTGCCTTTGTACATGTGTGTGAACAGCAATATAAGGAGGTGCAAAAACTGAGAGACTATTCCTTCCTATTTTCCGATGATGGAGACCCTCCAGCTCCTGCGAAATCTGTTAAGGTGATGGACAAAAGCAATGTTGACAGGAATTCTAATACAAGATGCGAAGGAAGGAAATCCATGCCTGCTCATGCAGTTCTCAGGAAGTCTACTATTTCTGCCCTAAGACTCCACCGGGATTCCAGGAGCTGCAGTCAACGGCCAAAAGACTTACCTTCTTCAAGGAATTCTGGTACTGTAATGGAGAAAATGCAGGTGAAGCAAACGTTACCTCATGTTCGCCCCAAGAGAAGGGCCTTTACACAAATATATGATGATGACGATGATTACAACGAGGATAATGCAAAAGCTCTGAGTATGATTAGAAAAATGTTCAAGTAAGCTTCTTCTATTCTGTTTTAACTAACTTAGATTCCAGACAATGCTTCTTCTTATTCACATTGGTATCCCTTTGCAGTACCCAACGGTTTGCAGATCGTGATGATGGTGATTGTATTATGGAAACAAGCTTTCAGGAGATTATGAAGGAGGAGAAAAGGAGGTCACTGCTACTAATTCTAGTCACATAAAGATTACAAGTTCTATTGATATAAAAAAAAAGGTAATAATTCACTTAACAGAAAGATTGAATATGATACTAACAGTGTTTAATTGTGCTAAAACAGTGCAAAGATTGCAAGAAAAGAAGATCAAGAGCAACTCATCCTGATAGCCAAAGAGGAGCAGATGAGAAAGTCAGCAAAGAAGTAGAATCTGAGAACCCATCTGACTATTCTTCTTAAAGATATATTCTAGAAAATCACAGGATTTTGTGCCCTATCTGTATATTTTTGTTCAGAATTGTAAAGAACAATAATCTCAAATGAAGCCCCTTGATCATAGATGAAATAATCAAACTATTGCATACAGAGTAAGAATTACGAATTTCATCGATATAAAAGTGCATACTTACTTTACCTTGTTTGTGATTGGGTTCCTGCTCTTCAACAATAGTTTGAACCAAATACATATTGCATCTGAACAATGAACACGCAATCTGAACAAAGGTAGTTGATTCTTGTAATTAGCTAATCACCAAAATTAAGCTACACAATTCATTGAAACCTATGCGGGACAAAATTGGAGAGAAACAGCAAGCAAGCTGCCAATAGCCATAAAGGTACAAAATATGCTCAATGGTAAATGCCTCTGACATGATTTGGGCTACAAACACACAACTACTGCCTCCAAGGTATTACAAAAACAGCTCTCAGATTAGCAACAGAGGGAGTGATGAAATACTCTGTTCCAAACACAGAATGGACGGATTTGATATTATCAGCAATGTAAGCAAACATGAGGTGTGAATCCCATCTGTAAACTTTTGCTGCAAACTGGATCAGTATATCTTTATGCAGATTCAATATCTGAATCATCCGGTCCCTCTCTGTAGAGCTCAAAATCCTCAGGGCTCCACCTGCATATTAAGTGAAGTCGGAACGTGGCCATCTTGATACCTAACAGCCTCTGTCAAAACCATAACAATGAACAAAATTCAATTTTAGCAATACAAACAGTCCTACTTTATGCAATTATTATGCAAGTGAAAAAACGGGTAGTTCTTACAGGAGTGAGAATGTGGACAATGTCAAATGAGACTTCACAAAATTAATTGAAATACATTTTTCACACGGAAAATATCCGACATTAACTGTGGCCAAACAAAATCACCAAAAATTTACCAGTATGCGGGCTGACTCAGGTGATAAAGGTTTTCCCTCTTCACAGACAACAAAGTCTGAAACAAGCTCCACAACACCTGCAAACACAATAAGGTTTTGATGATGATTTCACGTCCAGCAGATCTAAGTTGCAATAAAATAACAGCCAGCAGCAGAAAGAAAGATGACCTTTGTTTAACCGTACAGGCATCCCTTGCTTCCGCAGAAAGGGTTCCATTTCATGAGTAAATTGATCCAGAGGGCCCTCCATAAGTTCCACCTGAAACATTGTAATGTAGACAGCATGTCAAAGTCTTTCTTCAAAAGGGTTGCTAAATAGAGTAATCTGCTCAAAATAGAACCACAATCATTTACTAACTGCAAGGGGCAAAATAACTCATCATAAGTACCATAACCAGAGAAGCGAATTAAACTCATTCCTGGAACTAGTCCTAGATTGAGAAAATATTGAGTCAAAATATATGTCTCAGCGCAAAAAATTATCAAGTTGTAAAGCAAGCACTTAATCACACTGGCAACTTGTCATCCCAGTTTCCAATAAAAAATGTCAAAGGCTAATTTGAAGATCAAGACCTTTTCTGTAGCAGAGGTTCCAGTCCTAGCAAAATCATATTCTTCATATTCTCTAAATAACCTGCAAAAGAAATAGGAGACTTCCTTATATAAGAATCTTTGGTTCTGGAAAGTAGGAAAATGGTTTAAAATCTATTAGCATGTACCTAAATTTTTTTCAAAATGTTAAAATCCAAAATTTTTTTCTTCTTCTAATTTTTAAATTTCTGAAAAAGAAACCAAAAAGAATATAAATATTACCTTTCAACCTCTTCTTTAGGTAAGTTTGTGAAGAGAAGTCCAGTATCCCCACGCAGAAGCTAATAAAAAGTTTAACACGCAGAAGGTTAATTTCAAAACCCTTCATTTTAGATGACAAATAATAGAGATTATCAAATTGAAATATGAACATATACCTACCTTAGAAACTTTGTGAATGCCTGGTTGAATCTCATCTGAAACAGATCGACCTAGAGAAACTTGCATCACTTTGTTTGATCCAAGGAAGAATCTAAGAACAAAATTGTAAGCTGGTTATTCAAGTAGACTAGCACTAAAGTCTGCATAATTTAGTAAGGAAAAGGACACCACTTGATGTTACTTAAGACTTCGATGTTTAAACGTCCATTAAATGCAAAGTTTCTTAAAAGCAATATCTATTTAAATCTTCCACAGCAATTACTTAAATAATCTCGACAACAACTCAAACGCCATCAAACAAAGAACAACTAAAGAAACCTGCTAGAGGATTTGAGTTTCTCTCTGAACTCTTTGAATTTGAGATTTCTCATGTTCTCAAAACTGAAAACATAAGCCGATGAGTACGTTTCAGCAGCATTCCTTATTGAATTAACAATAGATTCTTTATGTTCTCTACCCTTCTTCTTTGTCTTTGACAAAGTAACTGCAATTTCACAATAACATCAAAATCATTACAGAATCAATCAACCGTGTAAATTACGCACGCATATAACTATCAAATTTCATAACCGAGATTTTCAAATCATTCTCTCACCCTAACACCCAAAACACACACACACAAACGCCAATAAATACATACAAAACAACACAAATTAACGAGAACAGAGGAGAAACCTGGTCTGTTACGCTTTGACTTGGGCATTATTGAATCGAGAGCAAAGACACGACGCGGCACGTATAAACCCTAGGCGACGATTTTGATTTAGGGTTTATAGGGAATCATGTGCTGTTAGAAGTTAGGAGTTGCTCGGGCCTGAACAGGCTGGGCTTAAACATAAAGTCCAAGTTTGTTTAATTATAAATTTATTAATAAAAATAAAATTAGGTTAAAAAAAATGGACTTCATTGTTAGTTTAATTTGAAATTATTTAAATTTTAAAAACATATCTTATGATTTTTTTCACTAAAAACAATAACTAAAAAAATAAATAAACACATAAACAATATATATAATTTAATTAAATAAGATTTTAAACTCAAAATAACTTTAAATAATAATTTACGTTATGTTTAATTAATCTAAATAATGTTTTTAACAACATTTAATTAATTTATAAATTTATTTAAATAATCTCTAATATGTACTTTTGGACTTTTTAAAATTTAGTACTTCAGCTAAATATTTATTAAAATATTATTATTGTAATATTTTTACTAAATTAATATCATTTAACAAAGTATGTTAATTGCTCGAATTAATCCTCAAATTTAAATTTAGTCTAAAATCATATTAGCACAAAGTTGATATATTAATTTTCGAATAAGTGTAGTGGAGTCAAAATTGTACAGTCTACAACTCAAAGGGTGTGATTGAGTGGCGGGAACTCATCCATCTTTAACTAAAGGTTAGGGGTTTGACCCTTGACTTTGGGCATGGAGCAGCCTTAAATTCTTAGGCTAACTATCCCACCCTATGAGGTGTTTACAAACCAGCGAGGGGATTAGTCACTGGATCCGCCGGTCGATACCCTAATCAAAGACCAAACAAAAAAATTGCATAGTCTACCATAGGTAAGACATTAAAATTCGACTTTACCAAAATCAATGAGTTCGATTCAGTTTGATCCAGCATTGAACTAGACTCGAACATTTTTCTAGTTTTCGAGATTCATGCAGGGTTTGGGCTTAAGATTTTTAGGCCCGACTAAACTTGAAGTTTAACTTTTTAATTAAATAATATATTTTTAAATAAAAAATTTTAGGCTTGGCGATTCCAGTGTGGGCCGTGGAAGCCTTATTGAATTCGGATTTAGGTCACGAGTCCCGGCCCAATCTATGTACTTATTTTTTGCCAGGTTTGGGCCAGTGGACTTGGGCCCGTTCTACTGTAACCCCTAAATTTAGGAAAAAATGTTTATTTTTTCAAACTTATTTTTTTTAATGAACTAAGAACGTGGTTAATGGATTCCCGCAGCACCTCAAGAACTAAGCTTACTAGTCCGAATCGGTACTCTCCTACAAAATCTTTCGTTCTTCTTTATGTAGTTTGCATATGGGAGCGTTCCAAGAACCAGGTAGGTACGACACGAGGCGCTCTCTTCAACTTTCTTGGGTGAATGTTAATCGTGGCGTTTGATACTTTGAATTCGACTAGTAGGGTGGTATAATTTGCTCATTCGTTTATCCGGGTCAGTAATGGACGCCTGTCACTGGTTTTTTGGTTCATAGCTAAAGCTCACAGCTTATGTTTTTCCGAATTCCAATGGGCTTGTTATGATTGTCACATGAGTATCTGAATTTGGAATTCCAGGTAGGACGACACTTTGTTGAGGCATTTCTGTATTGCTACAGTTTTCAAGCACGATTGCTATGAAGTGAAATTCATGGCGTACTTGAATCTACACGTTATTTCCTTCTGGAGGGGTTTTAATTGCTTCAGTGGACCCTTCCCAACGAGTCCAAAAGTTGTAAACCGCTTCTGCAAGTTAAAGACTAGTGCTTTCACTTACAGTTCAGCTTATCTGTTCAAAAAGGTATTCCTTCAACATATTAATACGCCATTTATCTTCAAACCTAAAGGAACTTTGTTGTTGATTTGTTATACGTGTTGCATATAGATTATAATTTTCGTCATGCTAATCAATAGAATTCTTGTATGTAACTTTTCTAATTGTTTTTCAATTTTCACGAGGTATTGAATAAATTCGGTCTATGTCACTCAGGGTTGCCGCAATTTTTCTAGTTCGGTTTCATCTTTATCTCAAGATCTTTCTGCAACTTCTCAATATAGTTCACTTACTTCTTCTGAAAGTGAGTGCACGACACATC
The DNA here is from genome assembly GCA_025629825.1 of Erythroxylum guanchezii. NCBI lineage: Eukaryota > Viridiplantae > Streptophyta > Magnoliopsida > Malpighiales > Erythroxylaceae > Erythroxylum > Erythroxylum guanchezii. Next base: position 2,092,398 of record JAOTAX010000197.1, read on the forward strand.
AGGCAACATGCTTTGATTCTGTCAAGTCTAAAGAAAGTACAGTGGATGTTGATTCTTCAAATGGTAGAGTAATGCTGATAGATGGCACAGCAATCATTTACCGAGCTTACTACAAGCTTTTAGGTATCCCATAGCGTCTGCATTATCTGTTGGTTGTGTGAGATCTTTGACTTTGCTGAAATTTAATTGTAATCTGTACTTTTGTTAAAGCTTACTTTCTTTTTCTAGATTTATAATGTGTTTCGTAGGTACTAGGTTCACACTTTTTTCTTTCCATACGTAGAAAGTTTAATGGCTTTACGAAGAATTGATCTCTAGTGAAGGAAGATGTTTTAAGCCTGCAATAACACTAGTATGGAGCTATAAAGCTCTATAGTTCATGTGGGAAAGAATTTTCATATATTCTCATATATTGAATAGGAAGTATACAGCCATATATAGGACATTACAAGTAGGAATTTAAATCTGAAAAGTTATCTAATGTAATCCCTTAATTTAAAAGATTTCAATCTTATTCTTCTTATCTATTTACAGCCTATCTATATCTTAGTATAATCTATTTACAGCTGTTTAGTATCTCAACACTCCCCCTCAAGCTAAGGAATAGATGTCTTCCCTTCCCAGCTTGTATACAAGATCATGAAAACTTGAACTGTTCAGCCCCTTTGTTAAAACATCAGCTACTTGACGTTTTGATGGAACATAGGACATACACACTAACCCTTCTTTCAATTTTTCTTTAATGAAATGTCTATCAATCTCAATATGCTTTGTCCCATCGTGTTGTATAGGATTATGAGCAATATTGATGGTTGACTTATTGTTACAATAAAGCTTCACAAGGCCGTCCCATTTGACTCTCAAATCATCTAGAATAATCTTCAGCCAGAGTAGTTCACACAATCCTTGAGCAATAGCCCTAAATTCTGATTCTGTAGATGACCTTGCCACCACATTCTGCTTCTTACTCCTCCACGTTACCAAATTTCCTCCAAAAAACATACAGTGCCTGGTAGTTGATCTTCTATCCACTATGGAACCTGCATAGTCAGCATCAGTGTAAGCTTCTAGAGTAAGAGTATTGTTTTTCTTCAACAAAATTTCTTTTTCCAGATTGCCTTTTAAGTAATGTAGCACCCTATAAGCAGCTTGAAGATGAGGCTCTCTTGGATCATGCATGAATTGACTGATCATGCTTGCCAAGTATACTATGTCTAGGCGAGTGTGAGCAAGATATATGAGTCTACCAACCAATCTTTAATACATCCTTTTATCAACAACTGGTTCTTCTTTAGCTTCTCCCAACTTGTGGTTTGGATCCATTGGTGTAGAGATTGGCTTACACCCAATCTTCCTTGTTTCTACCAACAAATCAATCACATACTTCTATTGAGATATAAAAATTCCTTGTGTGGAATATGCCACCTCAATACTGAGGAAGTACCTTAGTTTCCCAAGTTCTGTTATCTCAAACTCTTTTACTAGTCTCTGCTTCAATTCATGCTTCTCTTTCTCATCATTTCCAGTCACTATGATGTCATCCACATAGACTAGAAGTGCAATAACGCCCCCTGCAGCCGAATGTTTAATGAAAAGAGTGTGATCACCTTGGCTTTGTTTATATCCAGACTCCCTCACGACTTTTGCTAATCTCCCAAATCAAGCTCTAGGAGATTGTTTTAACCCATAAAGGGCCTTCCTCAGCTTGCAAACTTTGTTACTTATGTCTCCCTCAAATCCTGGTGGGATGTTCATATAGATTTCTTCATCTAAGTCTCCAAGAAGAAATGCATTCTTAACATCATATTGTAGGAGCTGCCAGTCAAAGTGGGCAGCCAATGATAACAGAATTCTCACAGTGTTCATCTTTGCAACTAGGGCAAAAGTCTCTTGATAATCAAATACTGTAGGTCTGAGAATACCCTTTGGCCTCCAATCTAGCTTTATATCTCTCAAGAGATCCATCAGCCTTATATTTGGGTGTGAAAATCCACTTACAGTCATCAATGTTTATCCCTTTCGGTTTATCAACAATCTCCCATGTTCTATTCTTTTCCAACGCATTCATCTCCTCGCTCATAGCATCCCTCCATTCCCTTTGTGACAATACCTCAGAAACGGTGTTAGGATAGTAATGGTATTTAAACTCACAATCAAGTTTTGGTAGGTTTGGTGACAGGCACTGAAAAGAAACATAGTGAGATAGAGGATAAAGTGGTCGTTTAGTGCATTCTCTAGTTCCTTTCCTAACAGTAATAGGTTCAAAAAATTTTGTGTGTAAAGGCGAGTCAGATCTTACCATGATTTCATTTCCAGAGTTTGAGTTGGATTCTTGGACCTGTGTCAGTTCTAGAACGACCTTTATCCTTGAATACACCTTAGTAACGCTATTTGGGACATGTGATGACACAGGTTCAGTAGTAGAATTGGGAAACTCAGATGTAATTAGTTCAGAGGGCTTGGTTGTTTCAATAATACGAGCTGGAGCAGGAGCTTCCTCCTGCTCCAGCTCAAGGGTTTTAAGTGGTTTGAAGGACTCATAAGTGCTATCTTTTATCATTGAAATCTCCCCCTGAAGAGAAGACTTGGAGAAAAAAGGTGTATTTTCTACGAAGGTGAAATCTGTAGATATATAAAATTTCCTAGATGATGGATTGTAACACTTGTATCCCTTTTGAGTAGGTGAGTAATCGAGGAAGACACATTTGATGGCTCGGGGGTCTAGTTTGTCTCTATGTTGGTTATGAATATGAACAAAGGCGGTGCATCCAGATACCCTAGGTGTGAGACCATTTGAGGTTCTAACGTGTGGGTAGAAGCTATTAAGAATTTCTATGGGACTTTTGTTGTCTAACACACGTGATGGAAGTCTATTTATCATGTATGTGGTTGTAAGAATTGCCTCTCCCCAATAGGATTTAGGGACATTCCTTTGAAAGAGTAAGGCTTGGGTGTTGTTGAGTAAGTGGCCATTTTTCCTTTCTACTACCCTGTTTTGTTGAAGTGTGTTAACACATGATGAATCATGGGTAATGCCTTGTGATTGAAAGAAAGGTGACAAAGTCTGGTTGAAGTAGTCTTTGGCATTGTCTGTCCTAAAACTTTTTATTTTAACCCAAATTGATTTTGAATCATAGAGTGAAAATTAGCTATAACAAGGCTAACATAAGATTTTTGTTTAAGAAGAAAGAGCCATGTTACCCGAGTGCAATCATTAATTAAGGATACAAACCAACGAGCCCTAGAAACATTAGGTATAGTAGAGGGACCCCATATGTCACTATGAATCAAATGAAAAAGGATGAGATCTTCTTTTATTGCTAATAGAAAAAGATACGCGAGTATGTTTTGCAAATTCACAAACATCACAATGAAATTAAGAAATATCTAATCCTTGAAACAAATAAGGAAACATGACCTTTAAAACTTTAAAAGATGGATGACCTAGGCCTAGATGATACAGCCAAATGGTATCTTTATTTGAGGAACTGGGAAATGACAAAGATAGGTCGCTTCTAACTCTTTGAGGAAATTCAAGTAGGTAGAGGCCACCCCTTTTCTTAGCAAGTCCAATCCTCCTCCTCGAGACCTAATCTTGAAAAACACATTGAGAAGGAAAGAAAGTAGCATAACATTTAAGATCATGGGTAAGCTTTTGAATAGAAAGTAGGCTAGCTGACAGTTTTGGAATATGGAGAACCCTTTTCAGAATAAGGGTAGGTGTGATGTGTATTTCTCCGAAACTTGCAATAGTAACTAGAGACCCATTGGCCACTACAATCTTTTTGTTACTTGGGCATGGGGTATAAGTATGAAAGAGTTGAGATGTGGCTGTCATATGGTCTGTGGCACCCGAGTCTATTATCCAAGAATTGGTATGAAGATTTTTTGAGGCATTCATGCAAATAAGGAGTAAAGGTTTACCTGAAAGAGCCAAAGAACAAGTCTGAGAAGGTTTTTCAATAGTCCCCAACAAGCTTCTCAGCTTCTGAATTTCTTCACTGTTTAATTCTCTTGTTCCTGAATTTTTCTCAACTTTGGGTTGATCTACCGTATGTGCTTGGGACCTCTGCTGTCTCTCACGGTTTCCCCATTTTCGACTTGGTGGTTTATTGTGTATTTTCCAACATGTTTCCTTTGTGTGCCTCAGTTTCTTGCAGTGGGTGCACCAAAGGTTGTCCTTATTCTCCTTCCCCTGGTTTTCTCTACCAGAATGCTTACATAGATCACTATTTCCTTTGTCCTGATGATCAATTTTTGCTAATAAGGCTGACCCATACATGGTTTGGGAGGTTGACGTGATTAAGAAGAAGATACTGCAGTGAAGAAGAAAATCTTGTTGCAATTAACGCTACCCTAATGAGAATCACACAAGAGAGGTAAGGAGGAATGCAGTGATGAAGGTTGGAACACACAAGAGAAGAACCAAAAAAATAAAGGGTTTCGGTAGTGTAGCAATGAAGGTTGCTCAAAGGACAAATGCCAGAAAAAGAAGCCTTATGGCTCTAACACCATGTGGGAAAGAATTTTCATACATTCTCATATATTGAATAGGAAGTATACAACCATTCTTAATATAATTTATTTACAGGTGTTTAGTATCTCAACAGTTCAGTTTATCCTTTTTCAATTTGAACTTTATGTTGGCATTTGTTTATTGTGCCGCTGGTTCTTAGAACTCAATTGAATTACAAAACTATGCTAATAGCTAGGGATGCAGGTTGATGGAGTTACTAAACCTTGGCATTTAAATTAGTCACTATAAGCTTTCCACACTTTTATATTACCCTCTTTGACTATTGGGAAAGTTAGCACCACAAGATAGTCGTTAGATGTTTTATGCTAGGCAGTTAAAGACATTTATGAACTGTTTTCCTTGTTACCTATTCCTGAAAGAAGTTCTAATGACGTGCCTTGGCTTATTAGGTGTTTGTTATTTGGATTTTAAAAACAGGTTCAATATGGGTTGGATTCTACGTTGATAATCCTTATGAGTTTTTCACGAGCTTCTTAGACGTACTATGATCTTTCACTTCTGTTCAAACTATAGCTACTCTTTCACAAGAGGAAACCCTTAAATTATAGTTAAATTTCAACTGCACTGTGTGTCTATATATTCAAAGTTTGCTCTCTGACATTTCTTTTGTCTCTTACTGGAGCAGCAAAGTTGCACCACGGTCATCTATCACATGCAGATGGTAATGGAGATTGGGTTCTAACTATATTTTCATCATTATCACTTGTGAGTGCCATAGCAAAAGTTTATGAAATTCAACTTTGCTATCTTTCTTTATAGCTTTCTGATGAATTTCTTAGCAGTAACAATTTACACAGTATTATGGAATCCAAGAAATAATGCTTGAGGAAAAAATACACTTGCATCTTAAAAGTTTGGCTTGTACTAACAATATTGATAGGTAATTTTAATAAATGAAGTTATTGAGCCTAATCTAAAAATATTTTTTAATTTTAATCCTAATAGTAGACTAAATTTTAATTATATAAAAATTGACAGGTTATTTTATAATTTTAAAAATTTATCGGAAATAGTATTCAGATTAATGAGTACTAGTGCTATAGTATACTAATACCAAAACTAATACAAGGTTAGGTACGATGTTGGCAGTATCGCCTATGAATAGAGAATTTTTGTGAATAGATAAAATAGAAAATTCTATATATTTTCCTTCTTTTTTTTTCTTTTTCTGTATGTTTGTAGCCTAAAATCAACAAAGAAAAAAACTTGATAGTAAAATAAACAACATCTTTTTAGAGGTTTATCTGCTGAAAGAAAGTAGAGATGATAGTGTAATTGAAAAAGAGGTTAAGGGTAAAAAGGAGACATTTGTAAGATAGATAGAAGTTAGTAGTGGTGCTCTCAATGAACCGTCATAAAAAAAGAATAGAATAGAATAGAGGTGAAAGAGTTCTCAATGGGCTATCAAAAGAAAATATAAAATGGAGATTAAGACGATCTCAATGGGTGCTAGATAGAAAGAATAGAGGTAGCAACACTCACAATGAGCTAACAAAAGGAAGGGGCTCACAAGAAAAGGAGACATTGATAAATAATGGAGAAATAAATGATCTAAGGGGGCGCTTGGTTCACATGAAATAATGGTAATAAGAATGAAAATGAATATAGTGAGGAATGAGAATGGATATAATCATTATAATTATGATGGTTGATTAGGACAAAGAAATGATTATCATTGATAGTGATTGGTTTGTTGAAAATCTTGAGAAATAAAAGTTTGTTAAATTTTTGTTTTACATCAAATTTTAATATATTCTAATTAATTATATTTAATGTTAATATATTCTAATTAATCATATTTAATTAATTATATTGTTTTGCTAAAAAAATAAAAAATTTGTTAAATTTTTGTTTTACATCAAATTTAAATATATTATAATTAATTATATTATATTTTAATATATTCTAATTAATTATATTATATTTTAATATATTCTAATTAATGAAATTTAATTAATTATATTGTTTTGCTAAAAAAGAAAAAAAAATTTATATAAATTTTAATATATTCTAATTAATTATATTTAATGTTAATATATTCTAATTAATTATATTGTTTTGCTAAAAAAGGATTAATTATATTAAATTTTAATATATTATAATTAATTATATTATTTTACGAAAAAGGAAAAAGAAAAAAAGCAAAAATAATTGTCATGGGTGTGACAATGAGTGACCTGTCACGCCTGTGACACTCTTCTCACGGGCGTGACAGGGTGTGTCACTCTCGTGACACTCCTCTCATGGGCGTGATGGATTGTTGTCACACTCGTGACACTTCCACGTTACTCAGAAATGACTTTCATTCCGATCATATTCAGGGGTATGGAGTAATATCCATTGATATCTTCCCAAACCCATTAACTAAGTACTCGCTAAAAGCGTAGAAAGAAAAGATTTGATATGGGTTTTTATGTAGGATCTAGTCACGAGACTTAGGGAAATCCTCTTTTCCCTTGCTAGAGTTCTTCCCCCTTCTAGGCTCTGTGTTGTTTAGAAAACTCGTCCTTGACAAGCTTCTATCGACTATTCTTTAAACTCATCCTTGACAAGCTTTCTATCAACTATTCTTACGTCAAATTCTGAATGCTATCTTATTCATCGTAATGCCCTTTAAATAGGCTCAATATATAGAGTTTTTAGGAAGTAAAATATAATAGGAATCTGTTAACTTATTCTCCTTTTAAAAATAGACTTATGAAAATAAGAATGGACTTCCTAAATAAGATGATTACTGTCTAAATAAGACAAAACTGCAATTACTTCCTCATCAAGCTAATCTTCTTGTATATTTTCTTTCCAAAGAATGCATCTTGCATGTCAGGATTTTGGGTTCCTGTATTGGAATTGGTTCGAATACTATGTGCAATTGAAGCAAAGAGTAAGAAGAAAAGAAAGAATTTACGCATTTCTTTAATTGAAAGTAAAGAGTAGTAAGAAAAGAAAGAACTTATGCGTTATTTAACATGGGTCGGTTGTAAAGCTTGCGTCCATCAACACCAACACAAAAACCACTAAAGAGTTCAAGTTGTATTATTCACTAATTTTAACCCATTTGTTTATAACAGCAAGGTATTACAAGATCTTACATTAAAAAAGATACAATATTTTTAAATAGTACCTAAACTACTCTAATATTGCAATTATTCCTATGTTAGACAAATAATAATCTTCCTACACTAAACATGCTGGTGAACAGTATTAGGTTTAAAGTTTGCAATTTAATCAATTTTCTTTTCACATTTAACTCCTTTAGACAATGTTGGGGTCAGATTGAATATATGGGAAAGTTTGATGTGGAATTCCATGAGAAGTGGAGGTAGTGAGGTTAATGATTTTGCTTCATATATTGTTTTCTTTTTCATTCTTTTTATCCAGCTTTTTGTCTAAGGTTCATTTGTTATGCTTTTTGTAGGTCGTTGATGTTCTGGAATTCATCCCTTCTCATGTGGCGGTATGATCACCATTATTCTTGTCTGCTCGTTTTCTTATTTCTCTTGAAGAGTCAAAATCGATGTGCATTTGATTATACATGCCACAACTTTGATAAATCTTAACTCTTTTCATGCCTGAGTTCAAGTTGGAAGTCCTTAAATTGATCAATGCTGAATTTCATCAATTTTGTCCGATTATTAAGCAAGAGAAATAACCAGTGGGCCAAGTAGTGTAAGATTGGCAGAGTGACATATGTTGATTCAACACTTTGCAGCTAATTTTTTGGACCCTTCTACAATTGGATTTAACGTTGACTGGTCAGGATGATAGGTCATTTAGCTACTGTTGTATTGTGGTTTAAATTGTTTGAGTTGATGTCAAATTAAATGGAATTAATTTAACATCAGTGGCAGGTTTGTGACGCACAAAACTGTAAATTTGAAGTGTGAAACAATGGGTAAATAGTTACAAACGGCATGGTGGTTTATTGTTCTTCAAGAGAATACTGTTACTTTTTATTTTTCTGTTAGAGTATGAAATGAACTTTGCCAATGTGCATGAGATGAGTCTCTTGGGCAATTTCGTGGGTTGATTCTTTGTTCAAGTATTTACACCTCATCTGATATAGCCAAATGATATGTAGACTCCAGGATTGAGAGTACAATCTACAAAATGTTTGAATCAACATAAAATGCTTAAATAAAAATCATCTTATTTCTTTATGTAGATGGCCCAAAATGTTAGCACATGTTGTGATACACTTCAAGTTCGAAGTAATTGCTGATATGCTCTACCATATTAGCTTTGGACATTTATGATATGTTATTGTAGAGCTGTTACAGATGCTCACATTTCTGATATACACTGTCTTGGAATGTAGTTTTGCAGAGTTTCTGCTAAAGAAATGGTGAATAGTAGTTGGTTTTCTGTATGGACTGGGTCTTTCAGCATTTGTATTGCTAATGCTATATAATTATTTCTCCTTGCAGGTGGTGTTTGATCATGATGGTGAGCGAAATTTTCAGATTTCATGTTTTAGCTGGTCCTCATAACTTTTTCTTTGTGGCTTTCCATTTAACGGTCGGTGATGGGCATTTCTAGCTATTTTAGGTGCTACCTGAAACTTCATATTGATTGAAACATGCTAAAAATCCATGAAATATGATGCTGAAAAAGAAAAAATCTTAATCAAGCATGTTACCTGGCATGCATTGGGTTAAAAGAAAATAAAGTTCAAGTCTGTCATTTGATTCTAACATGGTGTAAAACCTTCTCTTATGTATGTTTGCTGTGATCTTTGAATACATATATAATGTTGCTTGTTGATTGTGTCTGTGGTGATAAAAACACAATGAAAACTGTCTTCAGTCGTTTGTGAGATGACAATTCTATGAAGTTTTTGTCTTCTTCTCTTTGGTTTTACTTTGTTCAAGTGGAAACAGTTCTAGCAAGTACTTGTGTCAATCTGCTAGTAGTACTTAGTGGCACTGTTAATGATGAGCTGGGCAATGTTAAATAGGATATATGCAAGTGAAAATTGTTATCTGGGGTAAGACTGAGTGATTTAATTCACTTAATGCACCCTTATGAATTATATGTGTGTGTGTGTGTGTGTGTGCGCGCGCGCGTGCACAAAAGTACGCTGAATATATTTTTAAATAATTCCCCTTTATCAATAACAAGGATTATCCCTATGTTTATTGAAATGTTCTTTCTGAAGGCTCTGTTTAAAATAATAATAATTTCTCTTCCTATCCTTCAGTGTAAAACTTTTAGGTAGGCAATTGGACAGGTGAGGCATATGTTGGAGAAACTTGTGATTCATATCTTCATTGCATTTTTCAGTTAATAGGAAAAATAGGTTACTCGAGGCAGAAATGTGCTAGCTGCCACTTCTTCTGTGGCATGACCTAGATAACGAATCTTGTGTTTATCGCCAGATGTTTATTGTTTGGTTCAAGGGTGGATGCTAAAGCAGAATATCTCTCCCTTTAGATGTTTATTTGCCTCTTGACCATGACGTTCTTTCTTTGTACAGTTAATAATGGATCTGCATGAATTTTGGGTTACTCTGGATTGCAAAGTTGTTCAAACACTGTTTTGATAAAACAAAAATTTTCCTTTCAGGAGTTCCTTTTGGTCATAGTTATGTTTCATCCAAAGAAAATGTCAGGGCAAAAGGTATGTTCATGATTTTACGAATCTTCACTTGATCAATCTGGCAATCAATAAGGCAAGAAAAATCATATTTGTGGGCAAAATTTGAGATTTACTGTGAGTTTATAGTATCTAGAAAGCAAAGGAAGGTTAAATTTTACGTTGACAGAAATTAAACTCCTTTTATTTCCTTAAACTTCTTCAAATGCCATTGGGTTCATTATATAAGTAAAGGATGCCTATTGGCAATCAGAATCTCTAATCACATGCTAATGAAATCTTGAAATTAAATTTAGAAATTTCATTGTTTCACTTGAATGTGTTTGGTGAAGTTTTACAAGTTAGCTTTTGGCATTAAAGGGTTTTGTATGGATGTTTTTTTTACAAATTATTCAGTGCTACCCTGTTAGGATTTGTTGTGTTGTTGATAACATTTTTATGTCTTCGTGGATAACAGTTTTTCCTATGAAATATGTGTTAAAGTACACATGGGCCCCTAGTGCATTGTTGCTTCCAAAAAGATGTCCCATTAATTTCACAATGAGCAAGATATGTTCTACTTTTGCAGAATAACAAACTAAGATACTAATAGAAGATCGATTCCACTATTATCAAACCATAGGAACCTTAAAAAGACAAAACCATACTAAAAAAGAAATAGCAATACCACAAGTGGTGTTGGTTTATTTTACCCAATATGAAACGATTCCTTTAGTTAATGAACTTATTAAACATCATGAGGTAAGAGTGGTTTAAGTCTTGAATTGGGTGTAATGCGCCTTACATAATGTGGTTTCGACTGGGGTGGGACTTGATGCATGAAACGTCCTTGTATTATTGTTATGTGTAAGTGGTTTGGAAATGGGATAGAATTGACACAAGGTTGTTCTTTTTTGATCTTTGACCTTAATACAAGCTATAGATGGAGTATGATATGCTGTCTGATAATGATGAGAGTCATGTAAATCTGGATGATATCTTTTTGTGGGCTATAAAAGGCAATGCATAGGAGGTTTATCTCAGCGCCTTCTGCGATCCTTACCCTGTCCCGATGCTTAGTAGGTTGGGATCCTGCATTGCCATATGGAATTGCAGCTGTTCCCAAAATGCTTTTCAGAACTATCCCTTGTTGGTTCTGAAAGAAAAACATTTACTGTTCTCTCTTTCTACACTACTTGCAGCTAGGTTTGATGCCTAAGTTGATCTGCTTGCGTTTATGGTACTTGACAAGAATCAATCACATTTCACCTTTTTCCATAATTAACAGACATTTTTCTCATGAAAATTGGTTCTTAACTTTGTTTCTCATGGTTCTGACATGGACCAGTATACTGTGTTTGCCTTCACATTCTTAGTGCTTTTGTCTAGCATCAAAAGTGTTTTTTGGGTGATTTATTTAATCTAGTTTTTCCAAAGAATCTACGCTGCATAATCATGTGTCTTAAAGTGTACGTGGCAAGGTCTTTGCATTGTAGTTAGGAAAGTACCTTGGCCACTTACGTCAAGGTTCAGAGGTCTGTCCAAGTTTCTGAATCACAGATAAAGTGCATCAACGTAGGATCATGAAAGAAGTCCAAGTACCTTGATTCAAGTTTACATATGCAAGCTTGAACCAATGCTTCTCTTTTTATTTTTCTCTCTATGATATTTTGCATCCTTGTATTCTGTTCAACTTCTTTATATTAAGTTTGTAGATAAATGGGGCAATTGAAGCCACCTGCACTGTCATTTTTATAAGCATTAGCTCACAGGATACATGATAAGATTGCCTTTTCCTTGGCAACTGCATAAAATACTCCTCGTGAAATCTTTAAAAATTGTGTGAATCTCACTTCTTTGAGGTGGATACTTCTGCTTTTTGTCATTTTCGTAGACCTGGTCATCTCTTCTCTTCCCAGTTCTAAAACTACATTTAGTTCTGCATAACACTAGCTTCATAACAGAAAAAATGTTTCAATTACGTAATAGGTTTGAATTTTCGTCACACTCTCTATCCTGCATATAAGAGCAACCGACCCCCAACGCCTGATACCATAGTTCAGGGACTTCAATACTTAAAGGCATCCATCAAAGCAATGTCCATTAAGGTTATAGAGGTAAATAGCTGCATATATCTTGTAACAACCATTGATTCTAATTGTAAATTATAATTATGGTAACTTACACATGAAGCAGGTACCGGGAGTAGAAGCGGATGATGTCATTGGAACTTTAGCCATGAGGAGTGTCAATGCTGGGTTCAAGGTAAGCAATCATAGAAGCATTAGCAGCATTAAATTTATCATGAAATTTGTTCAAATTGGTTCTTCTATTTCTAGTTTGATCTGGAAGAAGACTAAGTAATTGCTAAAATACTTAAAAATGTTGTTTTTAAAATTGTAGCTTATATTAGGCAGTATTATCTCTTGTAAGTGTTGAGTAGCAGCTAAAATTGCTTCACAGCGGGTTAATTTCAGGACTTGGTGTTGTATTGGTATGTGCTTTTCTTAGGATTGTTGATCCCTGGTTTACTGTGTTAAAGTCACTGAAACTTTGGCATCTTCATTACAACATTGAAATCTTAATTCCCGAGTGTTAACCGTAAATGATGTCTATATAGACAAGGGACTCTTCTGGATTCACATAGTGATAATAGGGTTACTACTGCATTCTTTGATCATTTAGAAGCACCATTTAGAAGCATCAATTTCCCATGGAACTATCGTCTCCTAACTTCCATCTTTCTTTTGTCTTTTTAAATACTGAATCCTGATTCTTGATTGTGCTTCTTTCTAACAGGTACGAGTCGTTTCTCCAGACAAGGACTTCTTTCAGATTCTCTCTCCTTCATTGCGCCTATTGCGAATTGCACCACGTGGCTTTGGGTTGGTAACCCTTGCAATATTTTATTATATTTTATGCTGACTGTTTGTTTTCTTAAGTTCAACTGATAAAGAACTGTCAAATCTACTAGAACTTCAACGATCTCTAACTGAACCAATCCCTTGAATTTAGGCAGAATTGGATATGAAATCCAATGGGGTAAAAGTTTTGCATTTGGAGATTGAAATGAATGTGCAGAAAATTAATTTGAAGGAAACAACTATAACTATCAAATATAGAAAAACTTACAGCTGAAACAGAGAAACAAAAGGAAAAATGCATTTGAAGTACAAATGCCACATCAATCTCCTTACTGTCATTTACATATCTGAAGAAATGACTTGTGGAACAATGTCTTATCAACTTTTATTAGTTCCAAATGTCAATCGACTTTGTTTTGGTTGCCTAGCATCTTATTTCATAGCAAAGATCCCCTCAAACAAATGAAGCCGTACATTTGAATTTTCTTTTATCTTTCTGTTTTGCTTTTTACCAATGATTTAATGTTTTTGTTGGGTTTCTATTCCAGAATTTAAGTGCTGATAGTGCCTTTAGAAACTAATAATAAACTAAAATTTACAAACAAGTGTCAAATTTATTTATTTGACTTTAGTATCCTCTGTAAAAGAGAATAAAGGAAATGCCCCCCTAATTGAGTTCTTACCCTTTTATTTATAGTAATATTAATAGGCAATACAAGCTATAAATTATATTTATATATGTAAATATCTAACATATAAGCGATATTATATAGGACATATAACATAATAGCTCTAACTTTCCATCAACGTTTACCTTTTCACTTTTCCAGGATGGTTTCATTTGGGCTGGATGATTTTGCCCAATTGTATGGATCACTGAAACCTTCGCAGTTTGTTGACATGATTTCTCTTGTGGGTGACAAATCCGATAATATCCCAGGTTATCATCTGCAACTTTTTCTATTACTTGTAATCTCATCCTGAGGATCAATTTCTTGCTGGATTTAAGAAGTGGTAGGCAACTATTTTCAGCTTTTTCGTTTCTATTTTTTCCACATGTCAATTCTTTTTCTCTTTTTAAATTATCAATGTGAAGAATCTGACAATATAGAGAATGAGATAATAACTTTGTGATGAACACTGACAGTCTATGAAGCTCAGAAGTATTACTGGCCTTTGATGTCAATGTGTATCATCAGTTATAAATCACTGCATCCTCATCCCACCTTCTTCCCATCTCCTCATATCACTTCCAAGATCAACCAAATGCCAGCTCAGCCTTCTTCTTATCCTCTATTAGTTGATATCATTCGGTTCCGTTATGAAATTAAACAAGTAGCAGTTTTTTTCTGGTGATTACTACTTGGAGGATTCTAGTAGTGAATAAAGTTGTAGGAATTTGTGTATAAGTGAATCATAGTGTTGAAAATTGACTACATTCTAGATCCATTGAATTCTTTTACCCTTCATCCATCACTTGATGCTTGCTATTATCTTCTCAACATGAGAGGGTCTATAGCAGCTTCTGGTCTTGATAGGTCTTACAAATGGAAAAATCACCCATAGAAACGAAATCCTATCACTAACCAACGCAGATGTAAAAGGTTGCACTGGAAACTGCCTCTTCAATTCCAAATTACTGCAGGTAAACCCAAGAAATACCCAAGACCCAGAAAAGTTCAAAACTTTCCACAACTTAGACGACAAACCATTCAAACAGAGTAGCAAAACTAGCAAAAATAACTATAACTGTACCCCATGAGATTAACCCAAAGGTGAATCTTAACTGGATTAAAAGCTCATACACTTTGTCCAAATCAGTCAAGTTGCCTTGAGAACAAAGTAGTGTAGAGATGGCCATTGGGTTGCTAACGTACATTGTCACTAAAAATATAAATAGCAAAGCTTATATACCCTGGAACAAATCAAGCCATACAATATAATTTTCATTATCCTATCTTCATCTTTCTGATACTTTTGTTGCCAATGACTTAGTGTTTTTCAGGTTTTTTATCCCAGAATTTAATTTCTGATGGCAACTTTAGAAACTAAATTTCTGGTCCTAAGAGATCCTACCAAATGGAAAAATCTCTTACAGAAACAAAACTGTCTCACTAACCAGAAAAGATGTAAAACGTTACATGAATGCATTTGAAAATTTACTTCAGCATTAGTGTAAAACTTCAGGTGTTTAAAAATATTCAAAGACGTGGTGCATTGTTTATGATGCTTTTCTAGTTCTAGCATTTAAAGGGAGAAGAGCATTGACCTAGCCTTTTCCAGACTCTTAACTTTGTGTTGCGAAAGCTCAGAACAGAATCTAATTATCGTGCATTTACAATATCAGTGCGCCTTCTCCCACCACCACTCAAATTCCCGGTTCATAATAGTAGACTAAGCCAGTGTTTCAAAAATCAGACCAGAGGATATTGAACCACAAAAAGCAAAAGTCAAGGTTATGAATCAAATTCAATGGAGCCTGTCTTAATAAAATATACAAAAGAATTTAACAACAAAAAATAATGAACATGTTGAAAAATTGTTCTGGATCGTTTACGTAGTTCCTGTTCCGGCCAGAAATGTGCCTGAGAAAAGGTTGATTTTAGACTCCTGATAATAAGTGGTCCTTCGATAATATTGTTCTAAGCAGAGGCTTGATCCATCCATGTGAAATTTTCTTCAAAAGCACTATGAAGGAATACACGAGTGACCAAGAGAAAAAGAAAGTTGGAATATTGAATAAGATATGCTTAAAGTATGCTTAAACTGCAGTTTCCTTCCCATTCTTCTTTTCATCTTAATTCTTCTAATAGAAGTTCATGTACATAAACATTTTGAAATGCAGGAGTTGAAGGCATTGGAGATGTTTATGCTCTGCAACTTATCACAAGGTTTGGTATGTTAGCATCTCTTAAATGATATTTTTGAATTATGAATTCCTTGAACATGCTCTCCTGTTTATTAGGTGAAAAACAATATTAAAAAAGAGAAAGTAGTTAAACAAACATCATTTTGAGTTTATATTTTCAGTGTAATATTGAAGTATATGAAACAAAAGGGAACCAGTGGTAAAGCTTATGCATATATTTTCTGACTTCTTCTGGTCTCCCACTTCCATTGGTAGGCACATTGGAGAATCTGTTGGAGTGTGTTGATCAAGTAAAAGAAGAGCGCATTAGAGAGGTAGGGGCATTATCCCTTCTATTTGTGAGGGAGTACCTAGGAATGAAGAGCATAGTCTCCATGAAGAGGCTTTTTGCATGAAAGTGACTCTTGCATTTAATGTTTTTGTATGGAAATATATAGTATCCATTCCTTAGTAGGCCTTAGTATGGTTGGCTTTGATCATCTATTTCTCTTGTATGCAGTTTAGCATTATTGAAAAGAGAGAATTTTGTTGAACTAGATCAAGATTTATCATATGGCCAGGATACTTATATCCTATGTCATATGGTTTGTCAATTGTTACTCTAGGTTAGCCTGTCTAAAAGACTTGCACCCTACGGTGTTATATACTAAAACATTTCTGTGAGAGGAGGCTATCAAATGTTTTTTGAAGCCAATTGGTCTTGAACCACCAGTTCCCCTGCCTAGTCAAAGAAAAAGATATTGCAATCAAGTCTCACCTTTGTGTTTCACTTTATAAACAATTTTATGACAACTGAAATTCTGATTGCAATATGAACACAATGGTTAGACTTCTAGGGCATACCAGAAAGGTTATCTTCCATTTTTTGGGCATCTTTCCCCTTCAAACGAATAATTCATTTTTGTGAGCATATGCAGTTCGTGTCTGAACTCTGAAGCAGGGAGGAGACTAGTTGGAGATTAATTGTCATTGGATATGTTTGAATTTGTTGATTACAGAGAAAATATTGTGCTTTTGTCAAACTTAGTTGTTGATTAGGGAAGTTCTATAGTCTACTTCTACAATTCAACATCTCTTGACATTTTTTGGAGTTTGTTTTATCTTTTTTAATATGATCTCCTTTCCAACTTGTATTTGTTTTATCTTTTTTAATACGATCTCCTTTCCAACTTGTATTTGTTTTATCTTTTTTAATATGATCTCGTTTCCAACTTGTATCTTTTTGGTTTTTTCTTATTGATATGGTCTTCTTGTTTTATCTTCTATGACATTGGCCTGACTTTATGGGATTAATTGTTTTCACTTGTACTAATTGAGGTTCTTGGTGAATCATGTAAAGGCGTCCAATTAAGTTTTTGCTAGGAAATAAGAAGAGATGAGATCATGGAATTGAATTTATTGTGCTTAGACATTTCACAGCTTGTTGGCTACTATTATAATACTTGTGAATTGATTGTCTCCCAATTAATGCGAATATTGCAAATGTCTCAACTCCCTTGCCTTTTCTAATTTTTATCTTTTATTTTTATTGACACAGGCCTTGCGAGCAAATGCTGATCAAGCAATCCTAAGCAAGAAATTAGTAATTATTTCCAACTTTTTTAATTCAAGTATTTTCTGATTGCATCTTTTTCTTTATTCATGAAAGATTGATGCTTCTATATGTCAAGTGATATTACTAATTATATAAACTCATCATTACACTAACCACAGGAAAAATCAATGCACTCAAAAAGTGATGCATAGGATATTCATTCATTTCATAATGCAATATTAGACACTGGTTACACAAACTTTTGGCCATTGGATGACAGTTTTTGGTACTATAATCAAAATTTCCGCTTCCACTTTGCTTGATTTGTATAAACTATCACTTCTAACTATTGATATTTACTTGACCAGCAATTTTTGACCTGATTTTGGGAAATTTGTGATCAATTTTGATGTAGGCTTATGGGATTTTGTTCTTGATTACATTGTGACCCAACTGTCTTTCAAAAAAATTTTATCCTTCTACATCTTTTTGAGTTATTTAATTCTTTAATCTATCTTGTTTTGATTTCGAGTGTGTGAGAGACAGATAGAAAGAAAGTAGTCCAAAGATTCTCATCTATTCTCATGTCAGAAGTAATGACACATGAACTTAACCATCTGCGTACTGTTTCATTCTTTTTTCCCCATCCATTTCCTCTATCGATGTGATAAAATTGCATTAACCAGACTGGGCACAAATTTACTTTCTGCTCGACATTCATTCTAGGCCTTGAGAGTTTAACTGCTTTTTAATTAGAAATGAGCTACTGGAGTAATTACTTTATTCTAATGAGTGGCTTAAGTTACAAACTTAAATAAGTTAACACTAGATTTTCATGTTTCTTATAATAGGCGCTGCTACGTTCTGATCTTCCATCATATATGGTGCCATTTGCTACTGAAGATCTAACATTTAAGAAACCAGAGGTTTGTATAATAACGGCTTTTATCGCATCCCTATACATGTGAAGCTACTTCTGTTTGAGGTATCCAAAGCCTCTCATCTAAAGCATACGCATAGCTTTCTTGTTATATAGGATAAGGGTAAATTTTCAAAACAATTAGTAATAGGTCACTGCTATTGCCACAGATGGTGTTGACGTGATGCCATTCGGTCATGTGCTGACCTTTACATAGGCATAGATGCTACTGCTTTGATTGTTTGTTCTTTTTCCTTTCATCGGGGCAATTTCTGTGCCAGCTTTACTGATATATGCACTTCACTTCTATGAAGAAATGCTGTTGTGGTTATCTGAAAACATACAGATGTCTCTTTGTTTTTAATTGTTTATGCAATTGAAAACTAAGAATGACTGAAAGATTACAAGAAGGCACACATACACATATGCACGTGCTTGGAGCATGAATTTCTCTGATTTTTCAAGTCTTTGGAGTGGTACAGGACAATGGGGAGAAATTCACGAGCCTCTTGACTGCCATTAGTGCTTATGCCGAAGGATTCTCGCCTGATAGAATCATTAGAAGAACTTCATATCTGTGGAAAAAGCTTGAAGCTCGGTGAATCATGGTGCAGTCAACTTGTCCATTGTCCCAATAGGTTGGTAACGTCAGAACGAGTGTACAGGTTTGAAACCTCTAATCCATTTTTGTATTATTCCTATTTTAAGACCACCGGATTGAAATTCCTGGAATATGTTCATTGGAAAATGTCAGTGGCATTTGGAGGGATATGAGAGACATATGTGATCGTTGTAATTATGTTATAATTGCAGGTGGTAAGAATATGATTCAAGTGGAGCTTCTTAGAAGTTTTGTATGCAAAAAATTCAGGGGTGAATTCAGAGGCATTGCAAGATGTATGAATACATAAATTGAGAATAATGGAAAGTAACTTGAGTATACCAAAAGCAAAGGAACTTCTCTGCATATCATCCTATGCATTTCTATAAAGGTCGGCAATGGATCGGGCAGACACCAAAACAGCATCGTTTTGTCGGATGGTTTTTTTGCAAGATAGTATTTGATTGCCAGTTTCGTATATCATCTCTTAAGCTTTTCTTCGTCAATTTCATCAAAATGCTTTGATATCTGCTAATTGCCTAAAGAATTGCTCCTTTTCAGTCATCATTCACTAATTCTTCTGCCGATTTCAGAAAGATGCATAGGATCTTCCCGAAATTCTTAAACCCTACGGCCAATTTGAAAATGTACCAGGAAAATCGGAGTCGTAGATGAATTTGGGAAGGAAACAATGCAATTATTACCCAAAATGTCATCAAATAGGGAGCATTATCTGAAATTTCCTTGCAATCTCACTTTTCTATGATTGATTGATTACACGATCAAATATTACTTGAGATCAATCTTATAACTTCATCAATCTTCTTTACCCTTGCAGTCTTCCGATCGTCGTCAACGAGATTTAAAAGATAAAGTATCAGGTAAATATCTAAAAAGAGCGGTTACACGACCATTGTGGCTGACCTTGCAATCTTTGTTCTCTTCCTTTGATCGCCATTTCCCGCTCTTTTTTTATATCTTGTCACCGTCGGAATGGCTTTGATTCAGTCAACTAGAGATCGATCTCTTTGAAGAAGTAAACTATATTTTAATATTTTAAAAATTAGACTGAAATTTAAATCTGTAATTAAAAAGATTTAATTAAAATTAAATCGTTATAAAATTAGTTAAATATTGAATAAATTTAAAATTTTGAATTATAATTAAAATTTTATTAATTTATAAAATTGGTACATTAATTAATAACAATAAAGATTATTAGGAAAATTAAAAAATTAATCAGTTTTAAAATTCAAAACTACATGTTTTAGAATAATCTTGGATTGAAATTTGAAACTAATAAGTAATTATTTAATAACTATTTTTATTAAATAAAAAGTTTTTTATAAAAATAATATTTTTTAATTATTGTAATTAATAATAAAAAACTTCAACTAATTTGGCTAGTTCAATAATAAAAATCTTGAATTATTTAACTTTTTTGTTAAATTTTTATTTTTAAATTCGATTTATTTTAATAACTCTTGTTATTAAGGGCATTTAATTTATTTAATTTTTATTAATTTTGTAAATTAATACATTCTTATAAATTAAAATTAATTAATTTTTATTTAACACTTTATTTTTTAATTAAACTTTAAATTCTTTAATAAGTATAGGCAATTGTTTTTAACCATATTTTAAATTCTTTAATTTTATTTAATTTCTAGTTGATTTTATTTCAATTAAAACTTTTAAATCTTGAACATTTTGTCTTATCACTTTAACTTTAAGTTCGGTTTTTAAAATATTGGTTATATTAAATAATTACATTGATTTTTTTTCTTTTGGATTTAATGAAAAATGATCTATTTTCACTGTTTGGCTTTCCCAATGAGCATAAATGACTTATAAATAACAGTTCTCACCAACTCCGACCCTCCCCATGCACTCTCAAGCTCCGCCACCGTCTCTTCTGGTAACAGCTCCACTCCTTCCTCCGCCGCTGTCTGAACTTGGGGCCATGACCTCAAATACCCCAAAAAGCCTCTGCAAGACATGTCTTTTGGCATGTACAACTCTAGCGGTTGCCCCTCGCGCCCCGACCCGATGCTTTCAAATGGAAATGGAAGAGCTTTGTAACCCTCAAAAGAGCAGAGTCCTTGGCGGCTCAGATAAGGAAGGTCTCTTTCGTAGAAATGGCGGACTATAATGTCGACCTCAGGACTAACTTGGATAGGATAGTACGTCCACAAGGCAATAACACCATCAGGCTTTTTAAGCAATCGATTCACAAGTCCATAGAACCTCTGCAAATCGAACCAGTGCACAGCTACAGCTACAGTGATCAAGTCCACACAGTTCTCACTTCCTATTAAGCCCACAAGTTGGTCGTCGGACATTGATAATGGAGTGTGCAAATATCGAACTTTGGGATGTGGGTTTGCATGTTTCAGTTGTTCCTCACTTGTGTCAGTTGCAATCACTTGCTTGTAATGCTCTGCCACCTTCAAAGATCAAACTCATAACTCACTACAATGATTATAGTTTATCTGCTAAAATATGAACACGTTGAGTTGTATGAAAACAGAGTAGAATCATCAAGATCAAACCCCTCACGCAGCATAGTGATTATAATCTATCTGCTAAATATAAACACACAATTGCATGGAAAAATGAGTAGAATCATCAAGATCAAACTGATCATGCGGCATAGTGATTATAAGTTATCTTTTAAAATACAATCACATCGAGTTCCATGAAAACAGGGTAGAAGTGAAAATGGAAGGAGAAGAAACTAACTCCAAGAGCAGCTTGACCGTTGCCAGTACCAACATCCCAAGCTAAAGAATGGTGATTTGTGAGAGCTGCCAGCCACGAAAACCATTCACTTGGATAGCTTGGTCTGCCCTCCATGTACACTTCCGCCACTCGCCCAAATGTATCAGCCATTGTTGCTCAATCTGTATGTTTTTCCATTCATCTCAAGCTATTTATATTTTATTGTCATTTTCTATACTAATTAATGAGACTAAAGATTGCAATTCGATGATCGATATCGTCCACGAAAGCCATTAACAATTTGGTCAACAAAGCTCAACTCGTTTAATTGTTTTATCTTTGGAAAAAACAGCATTTGAAAAAAATTGAAGCACATTTAAGTAAACCCAACGTGGATTTGGAGAAGGTTATAAACAAAATGAGGATAGTTGAATGATAAGAACTATAAGTTAAAAAATTTTGATACACAAAAAGACAATACTGGGTTTGTTAACATCTTAATTCTATCCTTTTTTTAATGCACCTAGGAGATCTAAACTGATCACTATATCAAAACGCGTATATTATAACCTAAGGAATCGAACAACTTTCAGGTAAGGAATGGTAGTTATATGTTACCTTATCTTATAACATATAATACAAAAGATTCTTAGTGCTTATTTTGACGGGATAATATAATACAGTAGAGTTTTTATCAACGGACCTTTTTAATAAGAGTTTTTTTAAGAAATTAGTTTAACGTTTAGTTGTTAATTAAAAAATAATTTTTTTGAAAGCACTTTGTACTGGAGATTATTTGTCAACATAAAAATAAAAATATTTTTAATTTTAACTATATTTTATTTTATAATAAAAATTATTTATGCATATAGATATTACTTAAAATATATTAAACAATATGCAAAGTATAATACATTAATTATTATACAATTTTAAACCATATAAAACATGAATGAAAATATATATAATCAAATCTTATAAAATAAATAAAACTAATATCAAAAATAAATATTAAGACATATAAAAAAGTTAAATAATATTATATAACTCCCAAAATAAATGTAAAGATGGGTTTGTAGATATTGTGTGAATTATGTGTAAAATATAAGGACAAAAGAGACTAAAAAATAGACTCATTAATTGATACGAAAAATTTAAATGAAAAAAATGCTTTTTTGAGAAACTCCAAATGTAAGCTTCTTAAAAAACTATATTTTGACTGCCAAAAGAGTCATATCTATTAAAGAATTGATTTTTATTTTACAATAAAATACCCATTTTTCTTTAAAATGACTTTTTTGTGGTGAAAAAAGTATTTATTGACCTCCTAAAAAATCTATCCAAACAAACACTTAGAGGTGCTTGCTTGATGGGTTTGGGAAGTGGTTAATGGGTAAGGAATAAAAAATGAGTAGTTGGTTGTTGATTATGATTATAGGGGTATTGGTTTGATATCCCACTTTGGTGGAATCCTCCATACTCCCCCATTTAGTTGAGGAATGAAAGTATGAAACTCATTCCTTGATAGATAATTATTTTTAAAATATTTTTAATATTAATTAATTAAACATAATTAATTAATTAAAATATAATTAACTACAATATAATTAATTAAACACAATAATATTAATTAATTAAGTTTATTATAATTAATAACAATATAATTAATTAAATTATAATTTATTAATTATTTAAAATATAGTAGTTAATTAGTTAATCAATTAAAATATAATTAATTAATTACTATAATATAATTCATTAATTAATTAAAATATTGTAATTAATTAATTAAAATATCATTATTTATTAAAATATAACTAATTAAAATATAATTATTCATTAATTAAAATATTGAAATTAATTATTTAATTAAAATATAATTAATTAAATTATTAATATTAATTAATTAATTAATTACATTTTTATCACTTAAAATATTATTATTAATTAAAATATAATTATTCATTAATTAAAATATTATTAATTAATTAATTAAAATATTGTTATTAATTAATTAATTAAAATATTATAATTAATTAAATAAAATATTATAACTAATTAATTACAATATATTTAAT
>JAOTAX010000197.1:2116191-2142459 GCA_025629825.1 Erythroxylum guanchezii
ACTTAATTAAAAGATCATTATTTTTTAAAATATAACTAATTAAAATATAATTATTCGTTAATTAAAATATTGGCATTAATTATTTAATTAAAATGTAATTAATTAAATTATTAATATTGATTAATTAATTACATTTTTATTAATTAAAATATAATTATTCATTAATTAAAATATTGTTATTAATTAATTAATTAAAATATTATAATTAATTAATTACAATATAATTAATTAAAATATTATCATTATTTTTGTTGAACAATTTGGTCAACAAAGATCAACTCGTTTTATCTTTGGAAAAAAACATGGCATTTAAAAAAATTGAAGCACAATTAAGTAAACCCAACGTGGATTTGGAGAAGGTTAAAACAAAATGATGATAGTTGAATGATAAGAACTATAACTTCAAAAATTTATGATACACAAAAAGACAATATTGGGTTTGTTAACATCTTAATTTTATCCTATTCATCTAGTAAATATAAACTGATTACTATATTGGTATTAGTGCCCATTTCAATCATGGTAAGATATACCGCTCAATATCATATATTGTTATGAGTAATTTTAAAATTTATAAAATATTTCTTGAATTTTTAAAATTATAAAATAGTTCTTCAATAAATTATAATGCATAACTTGTAATTTTATATCAACCTTATATTTATTTTTATTAATATAATTTTTAGATATTTTATAAATAAATAACAACTACAATTAATATAAAAAAGATCGTCTAATTATTATATAAATATAAAATTAAGAATATTACATAATTTTTAAAATATTGCAATGTTATTATATAGTAAACAATAAAGAATAATATATATATACATGATTCTAACAATTAAAATTTACTATATCATTAAATATTATAACCTATAAATTTCTTGTTTTTCAATTGTGTTTCTTTATGATTCCTTATTCTGTTTCGTGCTCTCTTTCTGTTCTCTGTCTCTGTTCTTGCTCCGTTTCCGAATTCTGCTTTTGCTCTGTTTCCTTCCTCTGATTTGCTCTGTTACTTCCTTCAAATAATAATGTCTATCGCTTCTGCTAGTTTGTTTTTTCTTTTCACCATAAGAGGAAAAAAAAAGGGTTCTTGTTCGCTTCAATTTTACTTTATAGAATTAAACATTGCATAAAAATTTACGCAAAATTTCAGGAATGAATTTAGAGGCATTGCAACGTGATCAGCCCGAAACTTTGATTGAGGAAAGTTTAACGACCCTGCTCTGCTCTGCTCTGGCATTATTTTCGCCTTTCAAGAAAATGAAAATGACGTAGTTCCTGTTCTATTCTGACACTGGTTTAACATTCTTATCTCTTAATTAAAGCTCTTGAGTTCGAGTCTTGAAATGGAAAAATCTACTTGGCCAATACTTTATCCTTTACGGGCTGATCCGGTGTAAACGAAAATTAATCTAAAAATAAATAACTTAAACGTATCTTCCTACGTTTAAGAACCTTTTAGAACATATCGTAGGCTAACAAAAAAATAGAATACATTAGAAAACAGAGGAACTTCAAAATATCCTCATTACGTCTTTCTATATAATATCAGCAATAAGATGCGTAGGTTGAACGACCAAAGTATACATGTCTTTCAGGCTAAGAAATGGAAATCTATCCATAGAAGCAGTTATATGTTACCTTATCTTAATATATGATACAAAATACTCTTGTTGTTTGAATGATCTTATATAATAGAACTTTTATTAATAGAACTGTTTTGAGAAAAGATTTTTTAAGAAATTAGTTGATTGCTGTTAATTAAAAAATGAGGTTTTTTTAAGCGCTTCATGCGGTAGACTATTTGTCAATATAAAAATAAAAAATATTTTTAATTTTAACTATATTTTATTTTATAATAAAATTTATTTATATATATATATTATTTAAAGTATATTAAATAATATGCAAAGTATAATATATTAATTATTATACATTTTTAAACCATAGAAAACATAAATAAAAATATATGTAACCAAATCTTTTATATGAATTATAACATAAGTAAAACTAATATCAAAAATAAATATTAAAATATATATATATATAAAAAGACAAATAATATTATATAACTCCCAAAATAGGCGTGAAGATGGATTTATAGATATTATAAGAATTATGTATAAAATATAAGGACAAAAGAGATTAAAAAATAGACTTATTAATTAATCTGAAAAATTTACGTAAAAATTGCTTTTTTGAGAAATTATATGGATGACAAGATAGCCCACTCAGTCTCAAGCTAAAGCTCAGGCTCAAGCCTACAACTTTTGTTTTCAATATGATCTATTGTAATTCTGAAGTAAAATCTAAAATTGAAGCAAAGAAGCATGCATTATAAGTTAATAACTTTGCCATTGTTTCTCAATCATCCTTTGCTTGGTGAAGAAGAGAAAAAGAAAATGGCAAAAAGCATATACCAAACAGAGAGAAACAGAATCTCTTTCTCTGCCCTACAAAAGCCATTCCTTTTTCTCTCTACTTATCAATCAATCATTATCATCTTCTTCTCCAACCCAACAAAATCATTTTCTTCCATTAATAACACGCAACCAATTCATAACATGTCTTCCTTCACCCCTCTTCCTCGTCTCACCATCAATGGACGTCGAAGAATGAGAACATTTCATCACTTTTGGTGCCAAAACTGCCGCCGTTTGGTAAATTTTGCGTCCGCGACCCCACTTGTAATCTTGTGTCCTTATTGCTCTGCTCCGTTGTATCACGAGCTCGACGTTTCCAGACCAAACTTCATCACCCTGCAACCTTCTCCGATGGGACTTTCAGACAACGGTGGTAGAAGAATCCAATGGCAATTACCGTCTGATAATGGAGAATGGATCACCCTTCAGTTCCTGCAATCTGGTAACACTCCTCCACAAACACCACAAGCTTCTGGTTCTCCACTTGAAGGAGATGAAGAAAGTTTTGTGAACGCAGCGAGTGAGTTCGACGTTGAGACACAGAACTCCGGGCAGCAGCTCGTACCACCTGCAGGGCCACCTCCTGCCAGGGCTTCAGCCATTGAAGCATTGCCGGTGATGAGGGTTACACAAGAGCATTTGGTGAAGGACAGTCAGTGCCCTGTTTGCAAAGAGGAGTTTGTGATCGGAGTCGAGGTTAGGGAGTTGCCATGCAAGCATTTTTATCATTCTGACTGCATAGTTCCTTGGTTGGCCATGCACGACACTTGTCCTGTCTGCCGCTCCGCCGTATGCGGTGGCGGTGAGATGGTCTTTTTAGATGCTTCTGGAGAAGTAAATATGGAGCTGTTGTTAGGACTGGAAGATGTGAGGAACGGCATTAGGTGGCTGAGGAATCAGTTGGTCTCGGTCATGGTGTGGCCATTTCGGGCAGTTTTTGTATGGACTTCACAGAGATACTCATATTTCTTCGACAGAAGGGCAAATGCCATTAATGGTGGAGGTGAGTTCGGAACTATTTTTTTTCTTTTTTTATTTATTCTATTTTCCATTTTTGAGAATGTGTGTGCTGTTGTTGAATCCATTTGCCTCTTTTTAAATTAGGCATCATTTTCCATATAGTTTCTTACAATTTGAATGTTATCCATGAGCAAGAATTAAAAAATCCAACGGTTCGACCGATCTAACAGTAAAATCCGTGAACTTTTCACTTTTTCAGTTTAGTTTTTAACTTTTCAGTTTAATTTATTTTAATAACTTTATTATTAAAAATTAATCAATTTATTAATTAATCGATCAATTTTGTTAAATTAATAAATTCTTATAAATTAAAATAAATCAATTAATTTTTATTTAACAATATTTTTCAATAAAATTTCAAATTTTTTGATAAATAAAAACAATAATATATTGGTCTTTTGAAAAAATTTAAATTAAACATCGTTTTAAAAATTAAAAATATTATATTATATTAATTTTCAATAATAAATAGTAAAAATTAGCTTTTCTAAGTTTATTTCTAACTAAATTATGCAGCTAATAATCCTTGGTGGAGGTCTTGGCTCATTTTTTAATTATGTAATAGCTACATAGCCAGGCATACAGGTCAGTCCTTCTTCCAAATTTATCAAGTTTGAATTTATAAATTTAATTAATTTTAAAAATATAAGAGAGATAAAACTAGAAAAAAAAATTAATATTTTCTAACTTTTTTGAAAATATTTTAGTAATTTGGACTTTAATTAATTGTAAATAATAGGTCATCAGGATCTATAAAAAATTTAAATTACATCAATAAAATTAGCTATTGCTAAAAATAATATTTAACTCGAATTTTTTGGAATTAGATAGCAATTATAATTTTTAATTGTATATTATCCTTATATTTAATTATGCATTTAGTTAGAAATGACAACGAGTCAACCATGGGCCGGGTTTGTTAATTTTTTAATTTTAAAAATTTTTAAATATCTTTTTTTAATTGAGATTTGGCCTAGGTTGTTCAGGCCCAGATCTACCAAAAACTAACTCTTCTAAATAAAACGATGTTGTTTTACCTAAAAGAATTGTGCCTCAAATTTGTATAAATCAGTCCATTGAAAACACCTAAATTTAGTCCCATGAGATAGCTCATTGTCATCCTGATTAAAAATTTAATTTCTTCAATTTTAATTTAATTTTTTAGGTTATTTTATGTAAATGGAAAGTAATTATTAAACTATATTTCTTGCTTGCTCAATTATTCTATATGTTTTAGGCTAACATTACAGGCTTGCAGTTGAGGATACCTTCTACGATCTATTATTTAATATGCCCTTTTCTTTAATTAACATTTTTATTTTTATTATTAAATTGGAGGGTTTTGTATTTGTCCTCTTATTTCATGTAAATACTTGTATTATATGTAAATTTCTTTTTATCTTTATTGGAATCTATTTATACTAAGAACTTATTAATAAATCAAATTAATGTTCCAAAAAGGCACTAAATGGAAGAGAATTTTCTCTATAGTTTACGAAACTTTAGAAAAATTCCGTATTCTTTAAAATTCTAGAAAAAACTCATTTTCTTAAATTTTGGTTAAAAAATTACAACGGAACATATGTAATATTAATATCAAACATGGATTAATCATATGTTATTAATATGATATCTCAAATTAATTCTTAAATTCAATTCAAACTAATTAAATTTGACTCAAATTAATAATTTAAGATAATTATTAATTTTCATAACACTTTTGTTGTTATTTTTAGCACGAGTCTAAGAAAAAAAGTTTTTTGAAAATTTGAAGAAATTATTTTCAAAAATGTAAAAATCGAGAGAATTTTATGATATTTCTAAAATTATGAAACGATTATATCTTTTACCCTATTTATATCAATTAATGGCCAATTAAATGATATTCTTAACAAATTTACTCACCAATTACGACCATTGAGCACAAATACAAAGATAAATCCAAGAAAAGGGGAGTATATGTTACGAAATTAAAGAAATTTAGTAAGAGCCATCTTTCTAATTAAAGATAAGTGACATTAAATCTGACAATAGGCTGGAAATTAAGTTACGTGACATTAAAATATGACAATTGGACGGACCGAGCTAGATCCAAATTCAGTCTAAAATCGGAACGAACTAACACAACTTAAGAGTACAATTTAAAATGTTTACCCAAATGGACGCCATTTTGGTCATACAACATCTCAAGCATAGAAAATAAAAAGAAAAAAGGGTGCAAACCAAATGAATTGAGAAAGTTTTGCACTTGGCTTCTTGCTATGGGTTCCAATACAAGAGTAGATGGTTTAGGAAGGAGGGTTGCTTACATATATATTATATATATCTTACATTTGAAGCATAAAAGAAACAATGGTTCTTCCCTAAATTTGCAAAGTATTTTGTGCTTCCCAAGTGTTCTCTCTTCAGGGATTGTTCCCTTATGAAAAGAAAAATTACAATTTTTTTTTCCCTAATTTTGCATAGCATACCTAAAAGTGAGATGTGAGGCCTGCCACTTTTTGGCTTCGACCATCAATTCATCTTCAGTTTGCATTTACATACATATGTCAAGGACCAGGACCAGGACCAGACCACCGTGGCCATGGGCAAAGAAATATTGCCAAACTGCAACAAAACTGGGTTCATAACATCATCTCCCAACCTCTGCCTCAGAAATTCTGGGTCACATTCTACAATCGATGCAGCTGACGACAAAAAAGAAGAACGATCCAAAGTCCAGAAATCCCAAGTAGTGAGATCCCGCTGTACAAATGGCTTGCATCAGCTGCAGAAAAGTATCCAACATTGTTTTAGCGATTTGGCCATAATAAGGATAACAAAATGAATTATGATTATCATGACCATATCTTATAAGAAGCAAGATTGCTGAATTCTGTTATCAACTAAAAGAAATAATTGTAACCAACTTCAAATATCCATATAAGATTAAGGTCCAGGAAGTGCTCCATTACAAAGAGCCAGGATACACATAAGCATAAGAATTATGTTGTTTATTATGGATGACAAGAAATTTACATTCTCAACAACTAGAGACATATATCTTTTTCACGGAGACTATAACAAATATAATGGCTGGTAAGCACTTCCATGTGAGAATATGGCATGTAAAGCAAATATATGTCGCTGTTTCTTATTCATAACCTACTACACTAATTCAGTTCTATGACTAAGAGTGTAGAAAATCATTCAGACTGCCGAATCGAACTATATCCAGTCATATGTGGACGGTCTAGCTTGGTAATTTTGAAGTTAAACATTACACTAGATTTTCATATCAAACAGTCTATAGTTCGAAGGCAAATCAAATGATAAACCATCATTAACTATAGTATAAGATCTATATTTCACGAACATCTTAAAAACCCTTTAAGTGACACAAACAAATTAGATTAATGCTCTGTTAGGAATTCAGACTAATATCCAATTTTGGGTACCTATGAAATATGTATCCCTTAGTTAATTTCATATAAGCTGCAAAAATTTGCATCTCTGAATAATTTTAACTGATTTTGACTTAAAGCAATCAAGAATCTTTACTAAACAAAGGAAATTCCATTACTTAAGCTTGTGCACGGGGCAGATTTCAGATTAAACAACTTTAGGTTTCCTGAAAAAGAAGTCTTTTTTCCCCCCACTATATTGAGATCTAATAAGAAGTAACAGTAAGAACCATTTACCTTGTTTTTAACAGAACTGTTAACAAGCCTTAAAAAGTCTCCTATCACAAAAGATAGTTTCCTAAATATGTTGGAGAACTCCATCTAAAATAGATCTAAAAACCCATGTCTATTGTTTTCGTTCAGCTATGGGTTTGGAAGTAGAAATGTTAGATTTTAGTCTAAGGAATAGAAGTGATCTATCTACTAGCTTGATACTGAAGATCAGGTTTCTCGTTTTCCCAGATACTAAAAGAGGTCATTCAGCTGCTAAAGTCAGAAACATGCCAATTGTGTAGAGACAAAATCAATAGAGGAAGAGAGAGAGAGAGACTTGGCACCAGCCCAAGACTTTTACATAAATGTTTCTTCAGAGAAATCTTAACCTTTGGCATCCAAAAAGCTTCCTTTAGAAGATTGCTACCCTTCTCCATAGAAAGACCAAAAGAAATAAGCAAGCATTCAACATGTTTTTTCTACTGCAGAACCACTCAATCGATATTCACTTTTCCCAACTATTCATACTAGACCCTCGCGTGGAACCACAGTCACAAAAGCTTGTTATCAAATCCTGTGTCGTTGATTTAGTAAGACTTTAGCAATAAACTAACAACATTGAAGCACCCAACTCCCTTCCCCTCCCATGAATCAAAAAGTTGGATTAAAAACTTTGAAGAAATTTTCAAATAGCTTTTCAATTCTTTTGGATTTCTGTTATACTCCAACAGGAACAAAATATTATATTATATATGTTTTCAAGGAATTCAAAATTACATAATCTACTTTCCTTAAAAAATTATATAATCAAAATATTTAGGTCCAAGCAATTGCTAGTGTCTGTACATTGGATTGCAACAGATTTTTAAGAATAATTAAATGCGGTCATCAAGGTAAAATTAAATGCGGAGATAGATGAGCGGGACACTATCTATAGCCTACTAAAATATATGGCCAAAAAAACACACCCTTGGATGAATTGAAGTTAACAACACCAAATAGATCACTAACATTAACAAGAGAGTGAAACTAGAGAGAGAATTAGGACTAAAAACAGTTAAGCTCTACAAATTATGTAGTGTTGGAAACACCATATAAAAGGCCAAATAGAATATCTTGACTAAACGTTGTCTTGAAGATCCAGGAATTCAGGAGTCTAATTGATTTCATGTAGTCAATCATGAATTCAGGAGTCACAACGATCAACAACTTGCAGATGCAGGAATTTGTAATTATGCACCGTATATGTCAATAATCAGGTCATAAGAACAAATGACAGGAAAATAGAACTTATAACTCAAGAATTACAGCTTACACCAAGGTGATGAAGATGGGGTTGATTGACGTGGTGCAAGCAATGCAGATGCAGGAAAATGGCATAAGCAATGTGTAAATATGCACCATAAATGAAGGTAATCAAGCCGTGAGAACTTACAATAGGAAAATAGAACTTATAACTCGAGAATTATAACTTACATGAGGATGATAGAGATGGTGATGGAGACGGTGTCGATTGAAGTGGGGCAAGCAATGGAGATTCTGCTGCTTTTCCTGGACTAGAACCGTAAGATGCTGATGGTGATGGAGAAAAAGCTGGGGGCAATTGAGACCGGGGACCCACTGGATGCATGTTAGGAGCTTGGTCAAAATGAGATGGTGCAGAACTTGGCGGAAATCGAGGAGGGCGATATGGACAAGGATAAGGTGGCTTAGCTGTTCCTGAGGAAGGTGCAGGAGAATTTACAATACCAGCATATTTATGGGGACCACTTTTGGGGCTCGTTGCATAAGGATGAATGTGATCGGGAGAGGACGCAGGAGAAAGAGAAGGAACAGAAGTAGGAGAAGGTGAAATTGCCGGTTTTGTGTAATAACCATGATCTGGAGATGGAGGCAGTGAAGAAGTCGGAGAAGCAGCGTGAAGACCTTTCAAGTATGACGACAAAATAACTCCCTTAACTTTTCCAAATACTGAGTTATCAAGGCCCAGATTCTCTGCAGGTGAATCTGAGATTGTCTGAGCCAGCTGCTTTAACCTCTGTGGTAGAAGGCTGCCTGAACCAGACATGACTGAAGCCTGAACAATAACTGGTGGAAGTGTTGTAGAGCCAGCTGTGTTTGTTAATTGCACAAATACATTCTGCACAAGAAAGAACAAAGGAGTTTAAAAACTTTCAAAAAGCATGCACCAAATCTATCTCCTGAACCAAATAATTAATATTGATAATATCTAACAGTAAATCTAGACAGGTTCGACAGCTCAAATTGTATTAAAAAAAAAACCTTTAGCAGCCATCAGACCCACCAAAATACTGGAAACCTGTTCTCAGTGAGTAATTGAATATATATAAGACAATTCAGTAAAGTCATGCCATCATGAGTGCAAATTTGTCCCAGTATGATGGATACAAAGAAGGCTTCAGTTGTAATATTACAATCAACATCATGTGAATAAATATTGGCAAATGCTTATACAATAACACAATTTGATATACAAAGAAAAACTCAGAATTGCAAGGCAAAATCTGCAGATATTTGTAGAATGCTATTATACCTCATAAGACCTTAGACGCAATCCATACTTCAACTGATCCTTCAACTCAATGACATTATCCAGTACGTCAGATATGGAATTGATGAGTGTAAAATTAAAAAGGATCTGTGGTAATTGCCAGATGTAAGCATATTGCACTGGGATTATCGTGATTCCACCAGGACATAGCGAAATCTCAAACATGGATGGCTGCCCAAAAGTCGAGTTTGTCAAAGTCAGATTTGACTGCTGAAGGAACAGCTCAATTAATGATGACCTTAGCACACTTAGAGACACTGGATTTAGAGGAACATTTATCGGATCAGAAAGAACACCAAACACCACATTTGTCCAGTTAAATGCACCTGATTGGTGCATTGAGAGGATAGCCACCTGTAAAAGAAAATAGCATTTAGCTGTGTTCAAGTGATTTAAGACTCAGATACAGCCAAATGGGAGTGAAAGTATATATAAGACCTTTGAATCAGGTACACCTATTTCTTCGTAGATATCATATTCCAATTCTCCAATGTGAGGAACAAGCTGTGAGACTGGCTTTTGTAATTTGAAAGATGCCTGCACCGAAGCTGGGAAATGAAAACCAAAAAAAAAAAACTATAGTAAGAATCTCAGTGTGATAGATCATTGACATGAGAAAATAAATGAATTCAGATAAAAAAGTCCATCAACACACAGCATAATTTGTTGATGCTGAGAATGAATATCTATCAGAAATAAAGCACAGAAGATTAAAGTGAGACGAAAAGTATTCACATACACAAGTACATGTGCTTTTCTAAGCCTACATGAATGGCAGAAAGAAGGACAAAGTTAACCAAAGTGAAGAAATGAGGAGCATAAAATATGGTGAGGCATAATGAAGATTCAAACCCAAACCCTTGGCACACGACAACTTTGGAAACTAAAGGAAACAGTAATCTAAAATCTGCAGTACACTGTGAAACAGATCCGAACAATGGCCTATTTAGTCCAACCCCTCTACTACCATCACTAATTACAATTAGAATATATTTGGTTTTCTTTGAAATGCCAGTTGACCAAAATATGAGATGAGGAAATATGTCAGAAAGAAGCAGAATCGCTAAGGTGAAGGAGCCATATTTAGAAACAATTGACTGCACTTTAGACCAATTTAATAGAAAGCAACACAAGGGAATAAAACCTAGTTCCTTTGCAGACTCCATTGAGATGGCATGTAAGTCTATCTATCGTGATTCAACATGCAAGTGCACCACATTCATAAGAGTATCTTTGTATGCCGGAGTTCTAACAACATTGGATAAACCATATGTTTAATGCCTTCAAATATTTGGAAACATATAATTGACACTTACTGAAGAAACAACTTAACATAAAAGCCCTACGAAGCCTAAGACCTAAGAAGCTTGTAGAATGATCAAACTCAAGACAGCATAGTACTATTTGTTGTGTAAGGATCTGAATATTGCACACTCTAATAACTTCCAGCACTTACTCTCCCATTCCTTTCACTTAAGTACGAAGAAACCTTCTTGCAGCAATTTAACTCTGTTAACATGCCCTAAACACTAGAACATCCAGGATCACAAACAGACAGCCATGATTAAGTTACAAGAAGCACCAACAAGTAAAATAGAAACATTATAGCAAGAAAACCTGGAATTATGTGAAGAAAATGACCAGCAGGATCAAATCTGAGTGGGATTAGTATACAGGAAACCCATTTACTGTCCTCGATTGACTGCTTGAAACAATTACAATTAGCCTAACAATACTCACCCAAATGTTAATAGCGTGAGAAACCCTAATCTATAAGCATACCCAATTGCTCACATGGGTGATGCAAACCAAAATCTAGAAGAACAAAAAAAAAAAAAAAGGAACCGACAGAGAGAGAGAGAGAGAGAGAGAGAGAGAGAGAGAGTACCACTGAGCTTAATGGAGGCTTTAGCATCGAAGCTATCATCACGAGATTGGAGAGCATGAGAAGGAAGGATTAAGAAGATCCCAGAGAACAAGAGAGAAAAACTAAGAAGGACAAGAAAAACACATTTGAAACTCAAGTGGCCGTAGATTCTCGACAATCCCAAAGAGCAAGCCTCAAAGAACAAAATGGGCGGAGAATGAGGTTGACCTCCGGCGTCGCCTCCGCTTCCATCGCCATTGCTCTGCTGCTGCTGCTGCAGTTGTTCTTCTTTCCCCATTTCAATTGCATCTGGAAATGCTTCTTCTTCTATTTCTCTTTCTTCACTCTCACCAACAGTAACACTACACTACAATCTCTACTACCAATACTACTATCACTACAACAAAACAAACACACAATACAGCATAAAGTTGTTCAGGTTAATGAACCTTCTTCTCCTTCTTCTTCTTCTTCTTCTTCTTGTTTTGCTTTTTTAGGTTAAAAGAAGCAACAATGGAGGATGAGATGAGATGTGAGATGAGAGAGAGGGGTAAGGCTTGTTGGTGGTGGGGGGCATTTGTTCTCTTCTCTCTCTATCTCTCTCTCTCTCACACCGTTGCTTCGATCTATTTTGTCTTTTTCACTTTTTTCAAAAAACAAAAACCTCTCAACCTCTCTCTCTCTTTCTACTCCACCCCACTACTCTTTACCATTTACTCTCTCTCTCACTCGCTCTTTTTTATTATTTTTTAAGAAAAATTCTGGACCGTTTGATTTGAATGATTTTGAAATGGGTCCAGCGTGGACGGTTAGAGAATTCTCACCCACCATGACCATTATTATTATTTTTAATTTATTATGTTATTATATATATAAATGTAATATATAAATATTCCACTTGACTTTGGTGGGAAATAAGTTGGCTACCCAACGTTGAAGAGAAGCAAAGCTGAGATTCAAAATAATAAAATTATAAAAAGTAAAGTTTAGTTTTTTTATAATCATCTTACAACTTTTTACATTTCAATAACAAAATCTAACAATTTGATAAACTGAATTCTTCTTTTAAAAGCAAATTTTGATTTTGATTGTGAACAATAATAAATCAAATTTTAATTTAAAATGAGTTTTGAGCTAAATTTAATTAATTTATTGGATCAAAAATATGGATCTTCTTATAATTTAAGATATTTTAGAAAAAATTTATGGTTTTTAAAATTTTTAAAAATCTATTTAGTTTTTAAATTTTTCCAAAAAAACATTTTCTTATATTTGGCTAAAAAATAAGGTCAATTTTGAACATTATCGCTTACAACATAATACAATTTGACTAGAACTTCTTGTTTCAGAAGACAAATCTGCTAACATTCTGAAAGCTTCAAATAGGAGCGACCCGGGCTCTACCCAGTCACTAACTGGCCCGTGGCCTGGTCCAACTCGATCCATCTTATATTTTTTTAAAATGTCAAAAATGACGTCATTTTTGAAGTAATGGTTGAGCGGACCACTTTTGATTTGTGGCTCGATCAACCTATGTCAAAATCAAGTCAGACCAAAAGTGACATTCTTAATTTCAAATCAAATCCTAGATGAAATTTTTTATGGAGTTAACACTTTATCAGTTAAATATCATGTTAGTATCATTTCAATATTGACATGATATTATTTTTATGTTTTCTAAATAAGAAATGGGTCTCATTGTTACATAATTAGCTTGATTAATTAATCAGAAAGTAAGTCTCCATAGTCACGTGACAGTGAGATCCATTGTTATACATTTTAGACAATAAGGGAGCGTTTGATTTGAGAGTTTGGGAACGAAAGAATGGGATAATTGTAAAAAACAGTGTTTGCTTTGGGATTTTCAATTCCAAAAGAATGAATTTCTCCCATTAAATTTGGGAATCTACTAAACCCACCAAGGGGGTGAGTATCGAGTTTTGATTCCAATCTAAGTTTTTATCAAGTTTATTTTTTACTTTTTTATCCCCAGCCTTTACCCTACCATCTTCTTTACTTCCTTATCGCCACTCAATTCCTTATGATCTCTCATTCTGCCTTATCGTGTCTCATCAACGAAGGAATTTTTTGTTCTACGCCTCCAGGTATATTTTCTGAAACTTCTCGTTTTAATTTAATATTAAATGAACTGGATAGAACCTGGTTTTATCTCATTGTAAATGGGGCTTTTGCTCCTTTTTTTTCTTATATATTCTCGTTTTATGATTTAAACAAGAGAATAATCAATCTGCCATATAGTTTGATGATGTGAAAGTGCATATGGTTATAGATTTACCGAGAATCATAAAACCAATATGCTCTTTTTTTCTCTTATAATTATTTTGTGATTTAATTTGATTTTTCGTATATAGTTTTAACTCTTTAAAAAAAGGAAAAACACATAGCGAATCGTCTTTTACATTGGTGTTTGTTTATTTGTTTTGTAAAGCTTTTAATGGCTTTTAAGAACAACAAAATAGAAGCACTTTTTACAGTTTTTAACCTTCGTATAAAGACGCAAGCCCTTCATCTTTATCCAACGTCTGTTTCTTCATAAAAGTCGTGTTTTTTTTGTTTTGACAAAGCCTTAACCTTTGGTATTGAGGGTAAAAATGGTATTGTATTATCATTCATTCTCATTAATGCAACAAATCAAACAACATTATTGGTATTAATACAGAAATTCAAGTTACAAACCAAACATTATTTTTTTATTTTTCATACCCATCCTCATTTATTTCTACTATTATACCCATATTTATAGTCAACCACATGCTCAAACCAAACACTTAGTAAGTTATGTTTGTCATGTGCCAATAGGATCTATTTTTATTTGAAAATAAGAAATAATGTCACATTAGTATTGACTAGTATTTAAGTGATGAAAAGTTAACTTCGATAAAATTTTCATTTACTTAGAGTTTGTTTTGAATATTTTTGAAAACATTGAGATTCAATTTGAACGCTTCGAAACGATTGAGTATGTCCTGTATTCTATTATAAAAGCTGAGGTTAAAAATGAACTTTTAGCGAAAAAAATAATGAAGAAACACACACAACACGAACATTATATGCGAATTAATCAAATATCACTAGTATAATATCTCAATTTACCTCTTAAATATGACCTAAATCAATTAAATTTGATTTAAATTAATAATTTTAAAACAATTATAATAAATTATTTATTTGAATCATGTGTAATTAGTTCGGTTCAAATTTAAGAATTTGATTGAATCATTATATAAATAACATTTAATTAATTTATATTTTATATTCATAATACATTTATTTTATCATTATTTTTAAAAATTTTCTGATCATAAGAGATGTCAATATCTTTTATTCTTTAATTTAAATTATTAACTTTAAATTAAATCCGAGTTAATTCATGCTTAATTCTCAAAATTTTCAAACGGGGTGAATTCTAACAGGCCTATATCAGGGCTATAGAGTAAGACTACTCTTACAGGCCACCGTAATCGATATGGGCTTGATTTCTATAAATGACATTCCATTATAACAACGAACTTCACTTTGGGCTTGGCTTTGAGTTTGAACTACGCACCTTGTGTGGCTGAATAACAAATGGTACAAATGTAAAAAAGTTTGGGTTATAGTTAAGTGGGAGACACGCCCACAGTTCAGGGCCTGGCCCGGAATTGCTTTAAGATATTATGAGTTTTTTAATAATTTGTTTCATTAAATTTTCTACTTCGTATATTTTTATTTAATAATTTATTTGTTAAGATATAAAATAAATGTTTATTTCTATTTTTATACATTTATTTATCACATTTATCAATAAATGATAACTAGTTGTCTTAAATTTTATGACAACAATAAATTAAGTAATATGATTTAATTTATAATTATTATGTATTTTTATATTGCAATTAATTTATTTAAAAAATATTTTTTAACTCATGAAATGTGAGAGAGTTTGTAAATAACAATAGAGTTAGCAATGGATCGAGTCGGGCAGGGTCAATCTATCTAGGCCTAAACCTGATTCAAAATTTTATCTTTGGGTTTGAGTTTGGATTGAAGCCTAATACTTCAGGTTCAAGTATGGAATTGATTAGACCCGTTCAAATTTATTTTTTTATTTTAAAAATTTTAAAATGATATCATTTTTAATAAATTTTGAACTTATAGCCAGTTGTTAACTTCAGATGGGTCGGGTTAGTTTAAATTTTTACACTTCTAATTTGTAATACGTAACGGTACCTTAGTTAGTATTCCGGATCGAACGTGAAAGGACAATAAATGAAAAAATGTGAAAATATCTGATTTCGGTCTCCGTAATTTTAAAAGAGCTTTCCGAAGCTAAAACGAACCCGAATCTACCGCTGTCTTCATGAGAACTCCTCTCTGGG
Source organism: Erythroxylum guanchezii (assembly GCA_025629825.1). NCBI lineage: Eukaryota > Viridiplantae > Streptophyta > Magnoliopsida > Malpighiales > Erythroxylaceae > Erythroxylum > Erythroxylum guanchezii. The sequence goes on from JAOTAX010000197.1 coordinate 2,132,115, forward strand.
ACACGAGCAAAGTCTTTCTACAGTTTTCTCAAAACGTAAGCTCTCTGTTAACTTCAGATGGGTCGGGTCAAGTTAGTTTGAATTTGTACACTCTGAAATTGTAATACGTAATGGTATCTTAGTTACATATACCAGATCGAACGTGAAAGAGCAAAAAACAAAGAAATGTGAAAATATCTGATTTTGATCTCTATAACTTCAAACGAGCTTTCTAAAGTTGAAACGAGCGTGAACTCACTGTCGTCTTTACAAGAACTCCTTTCCAAGACACGAGCAAAGTTTTTCTACAATTTTCTCAAAACGTAAGTTCTCTTAACGTGTAAGAGAATCCCTATGCTTATGATTGATATAAGTAACTGCAGAAGACCTTAATTTTTATATATAGCTTTCATATCGAGCTTCTTCATCATAAGACCGATATGGATTTGGTTCACACTGATTAGAATCTATTTTTTACTTAGACTCTGATTTATTGATTTAGATCATTTATTGGATCACTTTATTATCTTTATCTGAATCAAATTACGTAACTTTACCAATAATTTATTAAAAACCTAAAAATGTAATTAATAGTTGTTTAACGTTAAGGGAAAGTACAAAATTGGCCTGCATAAAAAAAAACATCTTAAATGTCTTGTATAATAAAACACAAGAGTGAGAAATGACCGTAACGAAGGTTTTAAAAGATAATTTTAAAAGAAATTAGATCAAGGACTTGAGCTTGACAAGGAAGCCTAGTTCCAACTTGATTTAGTTTGACATACTTCGAAGTTAATAAGTTTCACTCAAATTGTCTTACTTTTGATTTCCGACTTTAGCCAAGCCTAATTGTATAACTACCTCAAACTGGTAGTTTTTCAGACGAAGGGCGGTCCATTTCTGGTAAGAACATTTTTGTTTCTGTGACGGCCGACAAACGAAAAGCCCAAAAGCAGCTTTGTCGTTGCCAAGATTCTCTATTCAATCATAGTATCGTCATAATTTAATTTTAAAATTAGAATAATAATTAGTATTATAATCATATTTATATTTCTCAAACGTTTTGTAAGAAGAAAACAGACAAGCAATTATGTATGCATCTGAGTTTGGCCCGGATTCAAATCCTTTGTGTCCGTTACTTTGTTCTTCTCATTTTCAAAACAACCTTGATTTATATGTCATAACCATATATACTATTTACTCATTTCTATCTAAAATAAAAGTCGTTTTAGAAAGATATATATTTATTAAGAAAGTTAATGAAATGTTTGATGTACCCTTATTAATTGCATGTTAACATATCTTGAAAATATAACCTGTATAATCTGTCAAATCAAGATGTTAGAGAAATTAAAGGATAATTTTAGAAGTAAAATCATAAACATGCATGAAAAGACACGAACGACACTTATTTTAAATAATTAAAATCCTACTAAAACGACTTTTATTTTGAATAAGAAGGAGTATAAAATTGTTTTATAATATAGAATATAAAATTACTATGTTAATTGGCGTAATTTAAATAAATTATTAAATAATAAATAATAAAAATATTATTTTAAATTTTAATTAAATATTTTAATGAATTATATTTTTTTATTACAACTTATTATTGTAAAGGGAACATTTATGAGGGTTTTTCTTTTTTATCGAAAGATGAGACCATAATTAAGCTCATTTAATAGTAAATGATGCACCCTCTGCATGACGAACAGCCGTGCCCGTGAGTACTGGGCACTCGCAGCGCCTGATCTGCGATTCTCACACAAGAAAAACAAAAGTTTAATACTATATTGGAACCTCTTAAAATATTTTAATCTTCGCTTTAAAAAAAAATCCACGGTCTTAATTTGTTTTTTTAATTTAGTTACCAATTTTAAAATTTTCAATCAAATAACTAAATTTATATATCCTTAATAACTTAATTCAGAATATTAGTTATGCTAATTTGATTATTTTTTTTTGTTTATAATATATAAACATCCACATAAAAAATTAATAACAAAGTAAGCGTAATCATAATTAATGTTTTATTTAAAAATTTGACAGAAAGTTAAACCGGTATGACAAGAGATTTAAGGTTTAAAAGATTTATTCAGTATTAGACTTTATAAACTTAGCTAAAAATTGAATAAAATTAAAAAAGTTAAAATATCATTAAAATAGATTGTCCTTACCCATCAAAAAAATTGAAATTTATTTAAAAAGAGACTGTTAAATGAAAAATAATTGATTTATTTAATTTATAGTAACTTATTAATTTATAATAATTAATCAATTAAATAATAATTTAGTCAATTTTTAATAAGAAAGGTTATTAAAATAAATCAAATCAGATAGTTAAAAATCAAACAAAAAATTAAACAATTCAAATTTTTTACAATTGAATCGACTGAGCCAGTTAAATTTTTCAATCATTACTGTAGCCCATAGATATGGGCATTCAAATTTTTGAGTGTAGGTATAATTTATGGGTACATTTAGTTGATCATTAGTTTTTGTACAAAGGTTTTTTTTAATGGAGGAATCCCTAGTCGCTACTTTTTGGATATGTAATGAATAAATCTCTGAATTGATACAATAATTTACAAATTACGTCAACCGGGTACTTTGCGCTAGGCAAGCTCTATACAACAGACTCTATATCCTCTACTTCACCAACTCGACCACCTCCTAATGAACTTTTGTACTAAAATGTTTATATGTCCGGGACAAAAAAAAACATTCAATCAAATCAACAAAATACTAACGTAATTGGCTTGTTAAAGTGAGTTTATAAATATTGATCACTTAATTAAAAAAATTTTAAATTTAATTACTGAAAAAGTTTTTAAAAGGTTAAATATTTTAGAGTATGTTATTTTTTAATTTTCACTTATTTTATTATTTATTTAATTATATATTTTGTTATAAATATATAATAATTGAGAATATCATAAAATTAGAAATAAAATTGAAATTATAAGAACTAAAAAAATTCGATATAATTAACCAACATAAGAGTAAAAAAAAAAAGTCATGCATGTTATGTTACTGTAAAACACGTAAAGAAACAGTCAACAGAATTTCAGAAGTCAAATCATTAGTACAAGAAGAAATAACTTTCATGAATGACCGACCGACCGATGAAACAGAAGGAGAGGTTCGGTTGCCGGTGGTTGTTGGGCGTTAGTGCAAAGCATTGTACGAACTTTATTTATGGTGGAAGACCCAAAATTTATTGTTTTCCCCCATTATTTAATAAAATTAAACGTTCCTTTTCCTTTCTTTTTTTTTTATTTTGCCTTTCTTATAAACAAATTTACAAAAAAATAAGAAAGTATATATGTAAAATAAGGCTTTTTATTAACTTGATATTTAATTTTAATTATTGTGAAATTATTTATTCATTTATTATTTTTTAAACCCACTTTTGAAAATAATTTTTTGCGAATTTATTAGAAACAATCTCTATATTAATTAAGAATAAAATTTCTATATAATTATTGGCTCAACATTGTTTCATGCCTGGGTTGGTTCCTATCCATTTTTAAAGTAATTCACTATCAAAAATTATTCGTGCGTGTATCTCATGCCTAATCGAATTAGCTGGCCAAAATTAGCCTTAATCATATGAGTTAATTGTTTTACACTTCTTACTTGGTGTAGCTTGTTACATGAGTCGTGAGTGAGAACTGAGTTTCCATCTAGCCCTTGGATTGTTGTTGCATATTCAACTCCTATTGCAGCTGCAATTGTTGTTTTCTTGATCTGCTCGATTGGTCAATGAAGTTTTTATGATAAAATGTCTTTAGAAATCTCTAGTACTTTCAACTTTCTTTTCTACATCTTTTGGCCTAATTGATTATTCTTTACCTCCAATACAAAACCTCAATCCTTTTTTTTATATATATATATAAGAGGGAAAAAGAAGCCGATTATACGACGTGTCTCGGGAAACAAACTCTCGACATATTATCTAAGAGAAGTACATGATATCCAATGGGTGAAAAATCAAAATAAGTAGTGCCGATCGCAAAATGCTCAGCATAGCTCGCTAGCTAGTCTGCACAATAGTTCCTTTCACGATAGACATGACGATGGACCATTGTCCAGTTCTGCGTGAACAGTTCGTGAATCTCTTGAACAATGGGGTTATGGATCGAGGATCGGCTGGCCAAGGATGAGAGAAGTTGGATGGCCACAGCGAAGTCGACTTCCAGTTCAATCCGACGATACCCTAGAGTCCACGCGAGCGTGAGCCCTGTAAATACTCCCCAGAGTTCCGCAAACACCGAAAAGCACCAGCCAAGATTTTAAATAAATCCGCCAAGCCAATTGTCGGAACTGTCTCTGAGGAGTCCGTCAGTTGAAGCCAAGGAGGAGGAACGGATACAAGCTCCATTTGTGTTTAAGTTGACCTACCCGAGAGGAGATTTGCACCATCCTATGAGTTGCTTGCGACATTGGGAATGTTCGATTATAAAACTGCTTTGCCAAATAGTTGACTTATGTATATGATCTCCATAAAACAAAATAACAAAACCTCAATCATTTATTAACGAATGTTGAAACCTCTCTTATGTTTGTAACTACCCAACTCCAAATTGAGAAAAAGCTCGAAAGGGAACTAATCGTCTCTTACTTTTAGGATTGCCTTCGGTAGAGTCATTGCGAAGAAGTGTTATTAATGTAGAACCATCCACTTTGACTCATTTTTTTAATTGACATACTGTGTACTTCTAAACCCTTTCATATTCTACTAGCTTAAATTTTTACTAAAGCATTATTGTTGTTTGTTATTATTTAATTTTAAATCATTAATTTATCAAATAATTTATAAATTAATATATGTATATAAAATTTTAGTTAAGACATTTAAAATTTCGTGAGTTGTTCGATAAAAAAGATTTATTTAATATTTTTACTTGAAGAAAAATGTCATTTATTTCTTTATAACATTGACTAATTACTATAAAAATTATTTCTATATATTTAATTAGTTTTCTCTTCATTGATAACTGAAAAAAACATTATATTTAAAATTTAAAATGTTTATTCATAGCTCAAAATCAATATCAATTCAAAACTTTTAATATTACTTCATTTTGAGTAATAAAATAAATAAAAGTAACAAAATATGGTATAGATAATTAGATAAAAATTAAATAATATTAGATGAAAATTAATAATTTATCAAATTAATTAAGAAAAAATCTATCTACAAGAATCTAGTCTACTTATCACCTATGGTGATCAGTCTATTATTAATTAATGGAGGACCTCAGTACATTGAATCAGTCAGTCTACGATCTTTGGTATTAGGACACGTGGAGTGCGGTCCCTCTAACATGCTCTTTATGTATCTATCAAAAACTTGCAACTCATTAATTACGCCAAAAAAATATCTTATTTCGATTTTGATGAAGTGGGTCTATGAGGAGCACTTAATGTAAATGGGGGTTGTAAGGCAATGTTTTAAAAATTGAATTGGATGTTATGTAAGAAAGAAGGTTTATGTTTAAAAGGTTTAATTGACATTATATTATTATAAAATTAGTTAAAAATTAAATAAATTTAAAAATGATTGGAAAATATTATTCTCACTTACTGAAAATTTTAAATTTTAATTAAAAAACGATACTGTTAAGTAAAAATTAATTGGTTTATTTTAGTTTATAAAAACTTATTAGTATATGAAAACTAAACAATTAATTAATAAACGGATCGAGTTTTAATAACAAAAATAATTAACCCAAATTAAAAAGTTGATCGAATAAAAATTTTACAGTTAAACCGATTCGGTTTTTAAAACATTGTTTACTAATGTTTCTTTTTCTTTAATTCCCTTTTTGCTGTTCAAACAAATTATACAATAATTAAAATTTTAAAATTAATCATAGATTTAAAGGGGTTTAATTAATGTCTGGTCACTTTTTTTTTTGAAATTAAAAATTTTGAGCACCAAAGTGCGATTAAGCTTTAGGTGCTATTCACGATATGTAATTACGCCCCTTAGGGGGTAGTCGAGTTAATGAAGTAGGAGAGCATGGGGTCAAATGGTCCTGAATTCGAATCCCCTGGCTATGTTCTTTTTATCAAGTTTGTTATATAGGACTTGTCTAGTGCAGAGTACCCGATTAGCCTGATTTACAGGCTATTGCATTAATCCGAAAGTTTACCCAGTACGCTTCAAAAAGATAACGATTGCGGATTCTCATTTTCAAAAGAAAAAGTTATGTAATTATGGACAAAATGATCAAGCCACTAGGTACAAAATAGAATGACTATCAAGAGTTTGAAATGAGAAGTTTAATTTCAAAATTTTTTGAATTTATAAAATAATTATTCAAAATTTAAAGGAATTATTAATTTAAAGCATGTCTAGTTTAACTTATGATTTTATTTGTGTTTAATTATGTGATTTGGAGTTAGACTTATGCCTTAAAATTACAAGCATCAGTGTTTTCAAAATCAGATGGAAAGTTAAGTCGGTATAACAAGAGATTTCAATTTTAAAAGATTCAACCAATATTAGATTATCATAAACGGTTAAAGATTAAATAAAATTAAAGAAATTGAAAAATGATCGTAAAAAATTGTCCTTATCTATAAAAATTTTTAAATTTTAATTAAAAACGAAGTTGTTAAATGGAAATTAATTGGTTTATTTTGGTTTATAAAAATTGATTAATTTACAAAAACTAGTTGATTAACTAATACACTTATCATTTTTTAACGATAAAGATTATTAAACTAAATCAAACAAAAGGTTAAAACCGGTTTAGCTTTTAAAACACTGATAAGCATTGGCGAGATCAAATGCTTTATTACTATAACAATTAGTTCATTACCTAGTTTAGTATATGAAATATTAAAGAATAAGCAATTATAGTATGCCCTTTTTTGGATGTCTAATCTTAATTCCTCAGACAAATATACCCATTCAATCGTATTATTTTCGTGCCCACTATAATTAATGTGTTACAACTATGTTTATATGATGTGATATATCATTTTCATGCCCCCTGTAACTAATGTGCTACAACTATATTTATATGATATGATACATTATTTTCATGCCCACTATAATTAATGTGCTACAACTATGTTTATATGATATGATATACTTTATTTTCATGCCCACTATAATTAATGTGCTACAATTATGTTTACATGATATGATATATTATTTAAGATAAGGGCATATTAATTTGTAATAATAAGAAATTGATAATAGATTACAAAGATTTGTTTTTAAAATTTTTAATTAAGTGTTAACATTTTTTAAAAATTGAATGATGCCACTGAAAAATTTGTTTTCATTAACATTTTATTAATGTGGCCGATAAAGCAATATCAAAACTATTTTCTTAAAGGATTACGTGAAATTTTCTTCTATTATCAATATATAATCGGATCTTCCTAGATCCCGTGATTCAGTAAGATTTTAATTGGGTGTCGATGATGATGATATTATTTTGTCATTATATCAGTAAAATATTAATAAAAATAATAGTTTGAATTAAATTGTCCAAATTTAAAGTTTTTAATATTTAATTAAAGATTTTTAAAAGTTAAACATTAAGATAAATTTTTAAAATTCGTTGCTTTTTAATTCATTTTATGGGGTAATTTATTGTTAAAAATAAAAATACAAAAATTAGTATTTATTAAAATATCTTTGGAACGCCGCATATGCATATGATTGAGATTTGAGAAGGTGTGAAAAGTCAACTTCAAAGGCTCAAAGCTTAACCAATGGATGTCTTTTTGACAGAGACCGGCATGTGTATTTAATAAAAACTGATGGAATGAATGACCTACTTTGATATTCAGCAATCAATACTTCTTTTATGGGTAGCCGCGTTTAATTCTACACATATAAAAATCCCAATTGGACCCGATAAATAAATAAATAAAATTAAAATAATTTAACAATTAATTCCACCCCTATTGTAATAAAAGTTTTGTTGGGATTTTAAATTTTTTTTAATTGAGTAATTAATCATTTAAAATCTTAACAATCCAATTCAAAATGTTAGTTTTTGATCGTATGACTAATCACGTAGACATTAACATGTCATTTAGTAGACATACCACGTTATTAAAAATAACATTTTGAATTGAATTATAAAAACTTTAAAGTATTGGTCACTAAATTAATAATTTAAAAAGTTTAAGTAACGAGTTGAAAGAAAAAAATATGGTTGATTGGTAAGAAGTTATGATTATAATTCATATGATTGTTCTTTGGACACACTGTTAATTTCTACAGTAGGGTTCTCCTTTTTATATGAGTTTTTGTAATATTTTATCTAAAGATGAGTGTCAAATTTCATATTTAAAAAAGTGATGGGATGATTTAATATTTTACAAAATATGAATCAAGTTGTAATTAGTTAATATCCAATTGGCGTCCTCTTAAGTTTGAAGTAGAATTGTCATCGAAAAGTATGAATTTAAATATAATTATATTATAGTATTATATATTTTTACAAGGGTTTATTTAGTATTTCATATAAAAGTGGGTGCCAAATTTTATATTAAAAAAGAGAGGTGAAATAATTCATATATTTATAAAAAGTTATTAATTAATTTATAATTAAATATTTTTAAATATACAATTCTCGCTAATTTAAAATATATTTTTCATTGGACAAGTATGAATTTACTATGTTAAAATAGAGTAAATATCTACTAAAAATAGAGAATAATTTTCAGACTTTTAATTAGTTAAGGATAAGACTGCGTATTATTAAACTTTCAAAAATCTTATTTATTAGTGCGCTTTTTAGGGATATTGTTATTATTGTCGTAAAGTTACGAGAAAAGCAAAATTGAGTAAAAAAACTTTTACAAGTATATATAATCTATAGCTATATATATGTACAAACTTTATGAAATCCGACTAAATATGGGCATCGGTAACCAAATTTTATAAAATATAATTAATACTATTATAGCTTCCGATTGAGATATCCTCTACTTCGCCCTAAAAAATTGGATTAAATTATCCAAAATGTGGAGCGTTTATATCTATCGATCGTCATTTCTTGAATCTGTTTATCAAAGTACTCACTTACGGCCTAGTGATTTCTATCTATCATGACCAACAATTCTACTCGAGTGACCAGACCTAATTTATTATCTGCTGGTACTTCCAGATTCGAAGACAAATCTCTAAGTAATTCCGGTGGCTTTGAGTTCCTAATCGCTTACTTGAGATGATGAAAAATTTTCATACATCGTGGAATTGTAGCCAGAATGATGTGATCGCTACTGTTTGATCTTTTTTCGACAAAGGTAGGATTGGAATGTTATCCAGTGCCAAATATGATAAATTTATTAAATTAATGTATACTCTGTATATAAATAATGTTCTATTCCATTTTTATTTTTATTTCAATCATTTTACAATTATAAACCACCAAACAAGAGTTGTACAATAACTTCCATTAAAATTCTACGTAGACTAACGATATTTCTTCATATGTGGACTCCCGTTTCACCTACTCACGATTAGGTTGTAAATATCCCACTCAGGAAAAGAAAAAGGAATTATTTTAAATAAAACAAATATATAAAATACCAGTTGTACTGGTCCCAACCCAAAACATAAAAAAATAGAGTAGAAAGTACTCTGAAGTGAAGTGAACACATGCATGTCACAATTATTTAATAAGAAAGACAAATGTTTGATACAACCCGGTCGGAGGACACACGGAGACTAAAGATTAGAGTTGCATCGTGAGTCTCTGACCTATATATAGTGAAGTAATTTATAGAAAGATTCCATAAGAGATGAAAGATAAGTAAAGATTGACTGTAATCTAAATTTTAGATATGCTAGCCGAGAGACAAGTTTCTCTCCTTTATATGAGCATCAATTCTGAAAACTTGCGTTTTAGAAATCTAAACTAACTAATCTTTCGAACCAAAACATTACATAAATTATAAACTTTCTATTTGGAGCAAAGTTATGAATACTATATCGGATTTAGTAACGGATTAAGTTCTAAAACGGAACTAGTTCTAAAATGGAACTATATCGGTATCAGTTAGTATCGGGTATCGTTTCGGAAAATTTTTTAAATTTATGAAATAGTTCTTAAAATTTTTAAAAATTGTAAAATAGTATATATTGGTATATTATGCAGTTGTACTGTATACTTTACCAGTTTACTGTTTACTTCGAACATCCTTTCAAAAATCTTAATAATAAATAATAATGATAATTAATAAGAAATAACAATAATTTTTAAATATTTTACATATAAATAATAATCACAATTAATATAAACAAAGATAATTATCATCATACAATTATAAAATTAAGAATAATACAAAATATTTAAAATATTACAATAATACAAAAATATTTTTT
>JAOTAX010000197.1:2151908-2162798 GCA_025629825.1 Erythroxylum guanchezii
CTCTTGGAGTTGCTCAATATGATCAAAAGGGTGTCCATGAATTCGTAGATCTTGGACATATAGAAGACGTAGGCCCAGAAGAAGAGAGGGCCTTTGGGGTAGGTGTTGATCGGGAGACAGATGATGTAATGCAAAGTCGGAGCGTGGAAGAGGATGGAGAGACAGCAACCGAGGACCATGAGGGAGGACAAGGATAAGAGGAGCAAAGTATGGAGGACTTTGATTGGCCTGAGCAAGTGAGGACCGGCGAAGGGAAGAGAGATGCGAGAGAGGAGGAAGGTGAGTGAGAGGTAGGAGAAGACGACTGAGACGACAAAGAACGGGGAGGAGCCAAAGTTATGACCTTGTTTCCATGAAAAGTTTAGGATTTTGGGTTGGCTTACAAGCAAATATTCAAGTTTTGAGAAGAAGGGGTTGCTCTTCAGGTGGTTCTCTGACCGATGCTTGATGGTAGAGAAAATGAACTCCATGGGGCACTGAAGAGGTTTAGCTTGAGATTGGAAGGGTCTTAGTGTTATATATAAACGGATGTCGGGGTTGGTAGGGGACGTAAAAGGGGAAGCAATATTTTAGTCTATTGAATCAGAGGGGAATGATTTGTAAAGCTGTGGATGCGATTTGCTCACTCGAATACAGTGTCCATGCTTTCACTTCGTACGTAGTATCCTCGCTTTCACGATTCGTATTCGTATTAGAAATACGTATCCACGAGATAAAGCCTCTGCGTTTTAGTCAAAAGGACTGTGGAATGATCAAATCAGATGGACCCCACATAAGATACCTGAAAGATACTTAGGTGGCATCTATGTTACTCCAAGTACAGTAATAGATGCCACCTAAGTTTCTTTTAGGTATCTTATGTGGGGTCCATCTATTACTGTACTTGGATCAAATCCGCGCGATTTATTGTCATAATCGAACAAAGATGTATGTGGGGTCCATCGGATTTGATCATTCCACATTTGCTCAAAAGTTATAAACGAGGTTGGGATCCATACTAGGGTGTGGTCGAATTCGACTTTCTTTTGGTCTAATATTATAACACCATTTAGTGGTCTAATATTATAATATGGATATTATAATATGGATATTAGACCTTTTAGTGGTCTAATATTATAACACCTTTTATAGACCTTTTAGTGGTCTAATATTATAACACCTTTTATATCCATATTATAATATTAGACCACTAAAAGGTGTTATAATATTAGACCAAAAGAAAGTCGAATTCGACCACACGCTAGTATGGATCCCAACCTCGTTTATAACTTTAGCCATTGATTCGGTCGGGGTTAAGCTTCTAATAATTAATAAAGAGACTGCTTTCTATATCAAGTTCTAAGATAAGACAGCAAGCTTTGGGAACAAATCAAGTTCTAAGATAAGACAGTCGCTTAATTATTTAGAAGCATGCTGTCTTATCTTAGAACTTGATCTAGAAAGCAGTCTCTTTATTAATTATTAGAAGCTTAAACCCGACCGAATCAATGGCTAAAACTTGAGCTAGCCGGACTTTTGGCTCCAACCCTAATAGAACAGTTTCAGAGAGCATGAGATGTGATGGTGAGAATTGTACGCAGTGTCAGAGAGTAGAAAATAATTTTTAATCCCAACAAGAGTTTAATCAGTATCAACTATCAAATATCAGTTAAAGCTGAAGAAGTCGAGCTTCGCTGGAAAGCTGATAGAGGCCGTATTTCGATCTTTCTTCTTTTGGTTGCCAGCCTTGACGTTACTCCGTGTGGAAATTTATTTATCCATCGCTATAGCTATCAAAAAACAGTTAGGAAAATTAGAAGTTGCGCAGTATGATTGCTAGACTTTTAAGTGTGTATATGAAACTACTTTTATATCGTTCTATCTCTAACTAATTAGTTCACTAGTGAACCTCTTAAGCGAAAGGATGGAGTTGGTAGGCCCGGTTTTGATTTCATTTACTTTGTATTTTAAAAAGTTCAATTAGTTGGAATTGCTTGTATTCCGATCGGATTGGAGATTTGTGTACAACAAAATAGTGTCGTTTCATGTCAATATGAGCTTATTGTATTCTTATTGCTCAATTAGTACAGATAGAAGCTGCATATGACAAGTTAAGCCAAATTACACGGTTAGTGCCATTGAATGAGGGAACAAAAGTTATTTTACAGAGGATATCATGTGAGTGAATTTTGTACATGACTTGAACATGTCCAAAATGGAAATAATAAAGATTTAAAATCTCGGCACTTACAAAAATGAAATCCAGCTCATATAATTTCCTCTTTCTTTTAAGCGAGTGAACAATGAATGGAGGGGCTCTCTTAAGATTGAACATATCAGGACAAATTTGCAGTTCTTTAGCAAAAAGTGATTATACATACTGTGAAGGTCTATTGGTATAGGAGGCCTACTCCTCCAGTTTTAGACTTTCTCTGGTATATATATAAAAGTAAAAAACACTCGTATTCGAGTGAGTAAATCGCACCCACAACTTTACAAAGCATTCCACTGTGATTCTTCTTTCTCACCAATCCCACCAGTGTCTATAAATCCCCTACGAGTGCTCATCAATATGCCATAGCACTCCTCTCCTGAAGTTGGCAAACCATTTGCTTGACTTCGGAGAGAAACTTAATCTTCAAGCGTTACACATAAAATGGGAGTTCGCTTAGCGGTAAGACTCATGGGTACTCCCTTATTTTGCCTCTCGTTTTTTTTTGAACCTAACACATGTCAACTCTGAATTATTTCAGGATCCTGACATTATTATAACACATTCTATTAATGATTACGCTACGCACTGTTTTTTACTTATAACTTGTTGGTTGCAGAATAAAATTCACGAGGGTCATAAGTATAAGATATACAATTGTAAAGGAGAATGAATTTTTTCATGTATCAATTGTCTGTTTATATACACTTACAATTGTATAATTTGAATATTAAAAACTAAAGCTTCTATCTCTATGATTGGGTATTCGGATGATTGTGAAGAGATTACAATAAATCTGATTGAAATTGAAAGTGGCATTATCTGATTATCTTCATTTGGGTTGTGGACTTGGGCTGTTGCAGTAGATGGGCTTGCCAACATATCCTTAATAATAAGAAAGAAGAACACAACGGAGGTTTTTTGTATTCCCTACATCATTTCAGTGTTAGCCTGTCTTATTTACGAAACTCCTCTGATGAGCTATGGTTGGGAAAACTTGCATGTGATCAGAATCGATGGTACATATGTTTTGCTCCAATAAGAGAGATGGCAAGCTAGCTAAATTTTACAACCACCATCTCCATTTAGGCAAAAATGTTAAATAAATATGGCAATAAAGTGAATTTTGCTTCTTCTTTCTATTTTATCTTATGGCCGCTCTTTTTTATTTATCTATGTTATCTTGGTCCGGCCTAGAATTAATAGGTTTAGTTTGAGTTAATCAAACTAATTTTCAAGTCAAATTTGGATTGTTTAAAATTTTGGGTCAGATTTAAACTAATTTAAATCCGACCCGAATCAATGGCTAAAACTTGAGGTAGCCGGACTTTGGTGCCAACCCTATTAGAAACAGTATCAAAGAGTATGAGGTGTGGTGTTGAGAATTGCACAGAGTGAAGCTCAACTTGTAGAGATGCCATTTCATCAAGAAATAACAAGGACTGGCTGTTCAGTTCAACAATCGTAGCTTGAACTATTATCCGAAAAGCAAGCTTACAAATTATTCTCTACAATTGGCATTAAATTTTCTACGATAAATGGATTAAGTCCCATCAGTTAATAAACATCGAAAGAAATCGAGTATTAAAACCCACCAGAAGAAGAAATACTACACAAGTACATGGAAAGCGATCGGAATTCTGAAAGGAAAGGAATTTCTTGTATCATCACCATTGATTTATAGCCTCCGCTTTTTTGCTTGCTTTCTCATCAGCTCGCGCCGTTCCTCTTCTTCTATCAAGCGGAGTTGTTCTTCATCCTCCTTTCTTGCAATCTTTTCACTGTTTTCCCATGATAAACATTAGTATCAGCACCGTTAAATATCACGGATGTAATTAAAGGATACACCATGTGCGCAAGCAAAGAAGACCATATGTTCAACCAGTGAATGAGGACAAGTAAATTTCAGAAATTCTACCACCCTAATCGTTTCTACCAAATATGAATACACCCTAAAACTTGATTGACTACACCATATTCTGCATTGACATCCAAGTAGATCATGCATTCATCAGTGATCTTGTCATTTCTTGATTCAAAATAGTATGCGCATCACTAGAATTGATGACAATTATGCAAGAAAAAGGAACAAGAAATATGGGAAATCTCACATAGAAAACAATTATGTTATGTTAGATCATCAGTGGTCTTGTCAATTCTCGACTCAAAATCGTACGCACATCATTAACATCAACACCATATGTCCACGCAAAAGGAATACAAAATTCGGCAAATCTCGTATCCAAAACAATTAAAAGGCTAAAAGTTGCATTCAAAATAAGTAAACATCACTAACCTTAGTCTTTCTTCCTTCATTATATCATCAAAATTTGCTTCCATATGACCATCATCATCATCACAATCTGCATATCTTTGGGTGCTGCACAGGGGTAGCAAATGTCATAAGAATTTGCATTCCAGAAACATTGGGTAGGTAAAGCACCAGAAGCTTGAGATTTGACTAATCTACATCAAACATAAGTCCTTGCTGCATCTTGAAGTATACATGCACACCCTAATACAAATTAATCAGAAAATAAAATAAGTGGCCACCTGATGAATCACGGGATGAGCTTAGGTGTTGTAGTCTCAATGTAACAGGTTTTAGTCTCTTAGTTATTCTCTTGAATAGCCTGTTTTCTGTCATAATCTACATAAAACACTAGAAACCAAAATCCCCTCCCCCAGTTATTGAAGTGCTCAGCCATAATTACCTGTAAAACCATTCGTGGGTATTGAGACTATAGGTTATATTGTACATGTATAGTTTCAGGGATCCTTTTGTTATTATCTTTATACCAAGTTCATGAGCAATAGGTGATTGGGTCATTCCCTCAAATCCTCATTAAAAATAAGGTGTAGCATCCTAAGGTACATTGCATTGCCACCGATTAAAGGGATCAAAAATGTGAAAGGGAGAAAGGGCAAAAGATTACTTGAACATTTTTCTTATCATACTGAGGGCTTTTGCATCCTCATCATCTTCATCATCAGATAACCGTCTAGCGGGCCTTCTCTATGGGCGGCTGTCTTGTCGTGGCATGTGAGATGATACTTGCTTCACTGGCTTATTCATCCAGTAATAAAACAAAAGATAAGGCAATATTTCAGAAAGCTGAAGAATTAACAAGTCTGCATTATAGAGTGAGATTAAACCTGAGGTCTTGAAGGTGCAACTGGTAAGCTAAAATAATACCAAACAATATTTCAGAAAGCTGAAGAATTAACAAGTCTGCATCATAGAGTCAGATTAAACCTGAGGTCTTGAAGGTGCAACTGGTTGTTTTGGCATTATTTTAGCTTTATGCCTGCATTCCTGGTTTATGATTTAATTGTTGCTTCAGAAAAGATGTATGCACTTTAGGAGGAAGGGCTTGTGTACAGCAGGTGGAATATTTTTCACAACAGGCGCAGACATCTTTTTATTCACGACAGTTGTGGGTGTCTTTGAAGGTAAGCCTTTTGACCGTGCAGCAACCCCGTTGTTGTTACCAAGCTGCTGCCTTCTAGAATCCATATTGGGTTTAACAATGGAAGAAGACTTGTTGAGAACTGTTTTAGACTGTATTTGTCCATTAGTAGACATAGATTTTCGTTCTTCACCTCTGTTAGTGATACTTCTGCCATTGAAACTTGACAATTGCTTGCTTTTCTGCATCATTTGAGCATACCGTGCCTCTTGAACATCGGCAAAAAACCTGTATAAGTTTTCTCAATAAAAGCATCCACAACAAAAGTCATTCACCATCCAATCAATTAACACAAACAGCAATTGACAAAAACAAAGAAATGCCCAAATGGGATCTTGTCTTTCACTATAAACATCTATATGTTCCATTACCAGAATCAGCATTCAAGAGCTGTTTCAAAATAGAAACAACTAGCAATTAAAAAGGAACCCGACGAATTAATTCATGAACAAAGCTTAAAGCTTCAACCTTCCTACAGTCAATACCCAGTTCAGTTGTCCAACATATGGACAAATCCATACAACAGAATATGAGAGAAAGAGAACAGAGAATACGGACAGAACCACAACCCAGAACAAAATACCATCCATACGGACAGAACAAGCAAGAATAAAATGTTAACGACTTACGTGCAGAAGTCAATTGAGCTTTGAGCACAGCAGACGTGGAGATGAACAGAAGGAACGACGGCGAGAAGGGACTCACAGATGAGGACAGCACCGCAAACGCAGATGAGAACAGCATCGCAACCGACTGCGAGAAAGGAGGAGGGAACAAAGTCGCAGAACCAAAACCAACTCACGGCGGCGATAAGGGACCAACGGCGAGAAGGAACCGACGGCGCTACAGAGAAAAAATACAGCAGGTCAAGATGGTGGACTCTCTGATACGAACGTCAATGAGTCCGGGCTGGCCCGTACTAATCTTACATATTTGTTTTTAAAAATTTAATACGACGTCGTTTTTAAGTTCCTGTTGAGGAACGGACTGGGCCAGACCTAACTTTCCAATTAACCTAAGCCGAAATCTGGCCCAAATCTAGCTTATAGGTAGTTGTAGAATGATTGGAAGTAGGCTTGGCAGGAAAGACTTCCCTCTTGGTTCGAAATCAATATGTAAAATTTGATTTAACTGAGCTCTAGCTTATTAGATGATATTTGCGTCACTGTCTTTAGCCTTATTTCTTCTTTTGTTTTCCACGATTCGTTAATTATAAATAGTTACTAGCAACAACAAGTAGTTCTAGTAATTCAAACTTTGCTCCTAAAAATAAAATAGAAACAACATACTATACAATTTGCTCAAACGCAAATTGTGGACACATTTGCTCACTCTTTAAGTTGGGAACTACGGAAAAAAAAAACAAAAAAGGATGACACAAAAGATGTTTGTGAGGTCCTTTTGTTTTGTTAATCTGATTTGATCATTTTACATAAAGTAATTACTCAGAACCGGCCATAGGTAAAATTTAGCGACGAATATTTCGAATCCGTTGCCAATTTAGTGACATAATATTTTAGTTTTGTTGAAAAATTTAGCGACAGTAAAATATTCTGTAGGTAAATTTATTTACTAACAGAATTAGAATATTCTGTCGGCAACTTTCACCAACGGAAATGTCATTCTGTTGATAATTTAGGTACGGAATATATCATTTCATCAGTAATTTATGTATGATAATTTTAACCTCCACTTCTTGTGAACGTGATGACTAATCAATGGTAGTTTTATGTTGAAATTTTTTATATTTAATTTTTCTAAACTATAAGTTGATTTGATAATATAAAGTAAAAATTATCCTGACTGTTAATATATAATAAAAAATTATAATATACAACAATAATTATCTTGAAATAACTGTAAATTGATAATTCATATAAAATTACTTAAAAATAGCATAATGTCTACATTCACTTATCCATCATAACGAGGGAGTTTTAAAAATGCAACTCTATATTAATTTCATATTTTAGTTGTCTTTGTTAAAAAGATTGTTGCTTACATTATTATACTTAATCCAAGAGGCTCTTGCTTTCTATCTCTCTTTCCCTTCACATTTACATCATTTATTCGTCTTTTCTCTGTGTACAATTCGCTAATGCCTAAAGTCCAAATCTTTTGAGCAATATGACTGCACCGTAAGTAAATGGTGATGATTACAACTAATTTATATTAAGTCCAATGGTGTATGTAAGATACCTGAAATTGACGAGGATTTCCATTGATATAAAAACAAATGCTAAAGATTGGTAGCATCTAGGGTTTCTTCTGCAACTACAATCATGAAACGTGCTAGATTGGTAGAGAAAAGGGAATGTGTCGCATAATCAGGAGTTGTTTCCCTGCAGGATCAGCTAGTTAGAAGAAATCATCAGTTATGTTTTGACCATCACTTATCCTATTGAGAATGAAAGTAAAAAGTTGCTGAAAGAAAGAGTTTTTTTCAAAAAAAGTTTGTCATGTGCAGTTCCAATACTATTGACTCTTAAAAAATTGTCTCCATTTCGAAAACAAAAATGTGTTTAGTTGCAGCAAACAGAATAAAAAAACAATATTAATGACAAAAATGCTCCTGCAGTATAATATGATGGGAAAGATGTAATTCATTAATTATTTTATAATTTTTTCAATATTTATTTGAAGTGTATTTGTAATTTTTTAATTGTATTAATAATAAAAAATTAATTTTGTATAATAATAATAATTATTATTATTGTTATAACAAATTTTATAATAATAAAAAGAATAATAATAAGAAGAAAATTTATAACAATAATTTATAACAATAATAACAATAATTAATAATAAAAATAATAGTAATAAGATAATTAATTTCGTATAATAATAATAATAATGATAATAATAAAAAGATAATTAATTTTGTATTATAATAATAATAATAATAATAATAATAATAATAATAATAAGTACAACATTTATAATAATAATTAATAATAATAGCAATAGCAATAATTATTATTATTCCTGTTATTACAAAATTTATAATAATAATAACAATTATAATAATAAGATAATTAATTTTGTATAATAATAATAATAATAATAATAATAATAATAATAATAATAATAATAATAATAATAATAATAATAATAATAAGTTTAATAATATAATTAAGAATAAAAAATTGCTTATTTGAAGGGAGGGGTATTTATGACATTTCCTTATGTATTGTGTTTTTGTCCCTAGGACAAGAATTCTTGTACCATAGTTTTAGAAGGAACAAAAATTTCTGTCTTTGTCCTCTGAAAACAGAACAAAAATGGGTGAGGACAGCAAGTAAACAAAACGGAGGACAGAACTTTTGTGTCCTTGTCCACTGTCCTCACCCATGAGGACAACAACCAAAAGTAGGGTTAGAGATGCCAAGGTCAGGTCAGCCTCACTAAATCTCTTTAGAAATAAAAAAGTAATAATAGTTTTATATATTTTAAAATATTTCTATTATTTTAATTTTCATGATATTATAATTTTAAAAAATAATAGTTAAATGTTTGTGAAGTTATTTTAATAAAAATTATTTATGTGACTAATTATGGTATATCACTACAAAGAAATTTTGGTTTTATTTATCCAAAAACAAAAAAAAAATGGTTTTAGCAACGTAAATTACCAATAGAAAATAAATTTTTCATCGGCAAAATTTAACGTCGGAAATTACTGGATGCAATCCCGTGTATTTGATACCAGAATGGACTGCTTAATACGTTTAATTTTAGCAAGTACATAAATAAATATGATTCTTCACTTAGACGCTTAATAATTAGGCTTGTTTTCTTTACTTGAGCAAAGAATGGTTAGTTGAGCTATTAATTTCTGTATCATTTTCTCAAACGGCCGAAAAATACATATAGTGAAGGTCTATTGGTCAAAAAAATGTTATTTTCTTCAGCAGTTAAAAATAATTACGCATTAAGAAGTAAAATACCAAAAATTACCTAATTAGCAACTTGCAAGGTACACGGCTGACAGAACTACAAACGCTGATAACAACAGCTGAACACCCCACCAAGATTCCCATAGCGTTACTTACAACAGGAGAGAAGAAAGGGACGATTCAATATATGAACCCTACGTTGCGGCGTGATTTGAGACTCAGCCTCACTTGGGTTAAAAAAACTCCAAAGTCCAAACCCTTCACCGCCATTGAAGGAAATGTAGAATTTATACTAATTTGCAACTAACAGTTGAAAAAAACAGCCATTAAAATAAGCTACTAATATCTGATGCTGTAAAACAATAAATTAAAATAACAGTAAAAAGGAATTGTACCGGAACTGAAATGTCAGCAATCTAACAGTGAGTTTCATGGCTTGTGCTCGCGCACCACCCCAACACTTCTCAGCGGAAATCATTGCTTTTCCACCCCAAAATGGACAGAAAACTTTCTATAGCTTCTTTTGGTTGCCAGCATTTAAGTTACTCCATGTGGAAATTTGTTTATCCCTCCGCTATAACTATTAAAAAACAGTTAGGAAAATTAGTATTGTTTGGCTTGGAAGTTGCGCAGTATTAATGCTAGACTTTTATTAAAGTGTGTATATGAAACTACTTTTATATCGTTCTAGGCCTTTAATCTTTCTTGAACTAATTAGTTCACTAGTTAACCTCTTAAGCAAAGGGATGGAGTTGGTAGGCCAGGTTGTTAGAAAGGCTTAACCCACCCCCCAAAAATTAGCTCAAGAGTGGAAGGTTTGCACACTATTATAAGTTGTTAAATGCTCTCATATTTGTCCGATGTAGGATTCCTGACATAAGTTTTAATTTCATTTACTTTGTATTTTAAGAAGTTCAATTAGTTAAAATTGTCTGTATTTCGATCGGATTGGAGATTTATGTATAACAAAATAGTGTCGTTTCATGTCAATATCATGAGCTTATTGTATTCTTATGGCTCAATTAGTACAGATAGAAGCTACATATGATAAGTTGTGCCACATTGCATAGTTAGTGCCATTCAATACAGGAATAAAAGTTGCAGTCATCCATTCCTGAATATGCCACTGATCCTCGTCAAGGGACCATCTTTTATATTGTTAGAATTATCTACGGTGTCGTTCATTAACAGTTTAGTTTTACACATGTACAGTATAAATACTCTTCATTCGGATGTAATCAATAACACGTTTTCATTCTCAGTTGGAATTTCTGATATGGTATCAGAGCATAAGTTTCCGCTTCTTTGAGTTCTGTTCTGGGTTTTCTTTGCG
>JAOTAX010000197.1:2187822-2199020 GCA_025629825.1 Erythroxylum guanchezii
ACCATATTCTGCATTGACATCTAAGTAGATCATTCATTCATCAGTGATCTTGTCATTTCTTGATTCAAAATAGTATGAGCGTCACTATGATTGATGACAATTATGCAAGCAGAAGGAACCAGATATATGGGAAATCTCACATAGAAAACAATTATGTTATGTTAGATCATCAGTGATCTTGTCAATTCTTGACTCGAAATTGTATGCACATCATTAACATCAACACCATATGTTCACGCAAAAGGGATACAAAATTTGGCAAATCTCGTATCCAAAACAATTAAAAGGGCTAAAAGTTGCATTCAAAATAAGTAAACATCACTAACCTTAGTCTTTCTTCCTTCATTATATCATCATAATTTGCTTCCATATCACTATCATCATCATCACAATCTGCATATCTTTGGGTGCTGCACAGGGGTAGCAAATGTCATAAGAGTTTGCATTCCCGAAGCATTAGGTAGGTAAAGCACCAAAATAATTTCTCAACCCACTTGTTGCATCAAGTTAGTTAAGCATTTTCAGAAACAACTAATTAGCAGAAGCTTGAGAGTTAACTAATCTACATCAAACATAAGTCCTTGTGCATCTTCAAGTATACATGCACACCCTCATACAAATTAATCAGAAAAATAAAGTGGCCACCTGATAAATGACGGGATGAGCTTAGGTGTTGTAGTCTCAATGTTACAGGTTTTAGTCTCTTACTTATTCTTTATTCTCTTGAATAGCCTGTTTTCTGTCATAATCTACATAAAACACTAGAAACCAAAATCCCCTCCCCCAGATATTGAAGTGCTCAGCCATAATTACCTGTAAAACCATTCGTGGGTATTGAGAATATAGGTTATATTGTACATGTATAGTTTCAGGGATCCTTTTGTTATTATCTTTGTACCAAGTTCATGAGCAATAGGTGATTGGGTCATTTCCTCAAATCCTCATTAAACATAAGGTGTAACATCCTAAGGTACATTGCATTGCCACCGATTAAAGGGATGAAAAATGTGAAAGGGAGAAAGGGCAAAAGATTACTTGAACATTTTTCTTATCATACTGAGAGCTTTTGCATCCTCATCATCTTCATCATCAGATAACCGCCTAGCGGGCCTTTTCTTTGGGCGGCTGTCTTGTCGTCGCATGTGAGATGATATTTGCTTCACTGGCTTATTCATCTGGTAATAAAACAAAAAGAAAACAAAAGATAAGGCAATATTTCAGAAAGCTGAAGAATTAACAGGTCTGCATTATAGAGTGAGATTAAACCTGAGGTCTTGAAGGTGCAACTGGTTGTTTTGGCATTATTTTAGCTTTATGCGGTTCCTGCATTCCTGGTTTATGATTTAATGGTTGCTTCAGAACAGATGAATGCACTTTAGGAGGAAGAGGCTTGTGAGCAGGTGGAATATTTTTCACAACAGGTGCAGACATCTTTTTATCCATGACAGTTGCGGGTGTCTTTGAAGGTAAGCCTTTTGACCGTGCAGCAACCCCATTGTTGTTACCAAGCTGCCTTCTAGAAATCATATTGGGTTTAACGATGGAAGAAGACTTGTTGGGAACTGTTTTAGACTGTATTTGTCCATTAGTAGACATAGATTTTCTTTCTTCACCTCTGTTAGTGATACTTCTGCCATTGAAACTTGACAGTTGTTTGCTTTTATGCATCATTTGCGCAGATCGTGCCTCTTGAACATCGGTAAAAAACCTGTATAAGTTTTCTCAATAAAAGCACCAGGTTCAAATGTAACAGTATATGCAGCCAAAGTAGCAGTTACCTGAACTTGAAGAGGAGACATACCGACGTTCAGGCTCTTTTGGAGGAGCTGGAGGCTCTGCATCATCAGATAATAGAAAGGAGTAATCCCTCGTATCCTTCAGTTTTTGGACTTTCATTTGTAGCTGTCATATACAAACAAATCAACAAATAGTATTATTACAAAGTGTTGCCATTAACTCTTACATAAAAAAGTTGTTCCTCTCTGATGAGCATATGAAAAGCAAACAAAAAAGATTAAAAGAACAATATGAAGAATCTAAAAAGTTTTCTTAAAACAGAACCGAGGTCACGCTGAAGTACCTCATTTTTTACTCTGGACATCTTCTGATGTACTCCATTCTTTGTTCCTGTATTTGTTGAAGAGCTATTCTTTTTCTGCGAGAGCAACACAGAAAAGATAAAATGTTCAAAATATTAAGATCTATCAGTGTCATTTCAAGTTAGTACATCTCTTAATTAGAAAAACAGCTCGAGTGATACATAGCATTCACTCCACAACCAAAAGACAACGTTCAATATTGGAATAATTTCAAAGCCTTTCCTTGACTTTGTCCGTGTCAGCAAATAAAGAGGTTTAGTTATGATCCCACATTATCCAATTTCCAGAAAACCAGATCATTTGGAGATTTTATTCTGGAATAACTTATTTTACCTCCAAGCAAAAGAGTTCCAAATTGTTATTTTGAAAAATAAAATGACATTTAAAACCTTTGTTAAATCAACTTTATTCAATTTCATGGAATTTTTAGAAAACACGAAGACTTCCATACCAGTTCACAAGTATGATACGAAAAAATAAACTATCTATTTTGCTCAAGAAGATTAAAAACAGCAGGTCTCCATTGGGCAAGATCTTTCAATTAAGAAAAATGTGTAATACCAGTTAAATAATTAAATGAAAGCCATCTCTATAGAAATGGTAAGTCAGGCAGTCACTGAGCCGCAATGACCAGAAGACAGCTCATAATTTTATAACCATGTGACTACTAGGTAGATCAAGTATGTTAAGAAAACATAGTAAAAAAGGATAATGGAGCATACACTAGCAAGGGAATTTGCCATTCTGAGAGCCAGATTTTTGTTTTCTAGTAAGGACTTGCTTTCTTGTATTACTCTTTGAGCAATAACTGGCTGTGAAGGGCCAAAAAATGATCCATAACTGCAGAAACATAACATAAGCCGCATATCATTACAAATCATTAATAAAATGTAACAAATGAAAGCAGAATCAATCTCCACATAATGAACATGATTCTTGACCACAGCAAGCCAATCTCAATAGCAGTGATGTAACAGGAATTCCAGTACAGTTTTCTCAGTTAGATGCCCCCCAGGTAAAACTACTCTTAGTGGTTAGATTTATAAACATACGTAGGCTCAGTTTCATGGCCTGGAAACTGGATAAAAGCCTCTGTTCATGCAGCAATTTCATGGGAATTTTTGGCAATTTCATGGAAATGAAACATGTTTTCAAGTTCCAAAAAAAATTGTCCAGGCAGTTTGTATTCAGAAAAATAAATGTCCAAAAACCAATTTTGCCCTAAACCAAATAAATAAGAGCACTGTGAATCCTCTAGCACTTTCCCCTCCCTCTCTCTGTCCCTCTGTGTCTTTCTTCCAATTTGTCATTTTTCTTAATCATCCAAGACATTCTGTTCAAGATAGTGCTGGACAGAGCCGTCTGCCTCATAGTTTACTACATCTATTCTCTAGTTCATGCTGGCTTGGATCTCTGCATCTCTCTCTTCACCATGGTCCAAGGTTATGCCTCTCTTGTTCGCATTGGTCTCCCTCTTTGTTGCTGGATAATTTCTATTGTTCCCAAATTCATGCTGGCTCTCCCTTTCTAGGACACTGGTTGTTCACAAGTTTGGTTCTCTGATCATTGAAGGTACAATTGCTAAGAGTAATCAAATAAAAATTTCCGTACATTTTATGGATATTTGTAAAGCATTTCCCTAGCCTCTTCATATCCTTTATTTTCTGGAGTTGGCAATTTTGTGCATCAGGGATCATCTACCCCAACATTAAAGTCATATTGAGAGCTTCAACTACCCACTTATCCCTGCGCTCAATAAATCAACACTAGATGTGCACCAAGTATGGAAGACATAGGTGTGGATAATCACCTTGGGCAGTGATATCACTACCTCAAGCAGAAACTACTCATCCAACGCCAATCATTATGCATGGAACAAATATGAAATCGTTGCATATATCAGTTTATGTTCTCAGTAACAACATAGCAAATAACTCCATCAGGACAAAGCAAAGAAAAAGGTATATTCCTTACCTATCTGCATGAGTTTTCTTACTGTTTTCTTGAAACTTGGAAATCGAGGAGGTACTTCCCTTCTGTCGCTTCTTTCTTATTTGTTCTTTGATCCTTTCTCTCAGCTGAAGGTAATCTAGTTCCTCTGCAGTTGGTTTGCGTTTCTCTTCTTCTTCCTCTTCATATCCCTCTGCTTCTCCTCCTTCCTCTTCATCTTCCCCATATTCCCCGTAATCATCATAATCTTCATATTCCTACACCAAGTAACCCTAATTAATGGGACAAAAAAACTATTCAAATTGGTCAACATAGTGCTAAAAGGATTAAGTTATTGGTGGCATAAAGCCTAGAATAGCTTACATCTCTATCATATCCCCGCATTTCAGGTAAAAATTTGTGAGAGCAATTGGGGGTTGCAACACGAATATTGAATTCCTGAGATGTGAAACAAACATAGTTGTAAAAACAAGTAATAAAGTTAACAGCAATACTTATGATCCCACGAATTTATTCCATAATCTTGTTATCAAGATTCATAAACTTCCCAACTTAAACAGGGAAGAAGTTCAATGCGACACCAAGACTAAATTACCTCCAAAAAGCAGCACCCAGCTGCCTTAGAACATAATAATGGCCAAATCATGAAGGTCGACAAGGGATTCTAAAAAGTGTCAATAGGACGTATTCTTATTCTGATTGGGAATGAAAACTTTATTACTTTTCACTCCAATAGGATTGGATTGCGGTTCAGTTGGCTGATGATCAGTTCAATAGCAATTATTACTCATTATTAGGTTTTATTGAATAATGGGTCAATCGAAATCAAATTCAATTTCGAAAAAGACAAAAACCCTAATCGTAAAGATGGGCAAGTAGGAATCAATCGACCAAGAGAGAAAAAGGTGCAATAACAACTTACCTGGAGATCGAAAGGTTGAACTCAAATCTCAGAAGTGGTGGATCAGGGCAGACGTAGAAGATGGGGTTTTAGCGATCACAAAGAAAAGCAATTGGAACAGAAGAATGGAGAGAGAGCGAGAAGAGGGGAAGAAGCCGAGGAGCGCCTTCTCGTAATATTATATTATCATATTAACATTTTTATTATAATAACGTATTATTTTTTTGGAAATTTTAATAATGTATTATTGTGATATAAGGTTAAATATTATTAATGTTAATTGAGCACAGAGCACTCGGTTACAACCAACTAATTAGAACTCAAGCAACCCTCGTCTAGAAATCGGTATCAGAATTCTTCTTTCGGTTATAATATTTATCATCATATTTTATTAATCTCATCTATATGTTTACGTAAATTTTATATAATAGATAATGTTTATAAAATGGATTGCAAATTATGAAGTCCCATTTAGAGTCGCAAGATTAGATCTCTTGTTTCAATTATGATATTTATATTATATTCTATTAAATCTTATCCACATATTTATGTAAACTCCACAAAAATATATAAATGAAATTTATCAGAACAGGATTAAAATAAAATAATTGAAACAGAAGATTTGAGATGAAAGGCCGTGATCGTGGCTAACATATACATGCCAAATAGTAAATGTTTTCCTATCTTTAAAATATTACCAAAATAGGCTAAATCTATAATATTTTAAAAACAATTCATAACTTATTTTATATTTTTAAATGTATTATTTATTACTTTATAGCTTTAATTTTGTTTTGCTTCAAATCACTAATAAACGATGTATTCTAAAATTAAAATTAACATATTTTATTATAATATTGATAATTAATATATTCAACTTGAATCACATATTTTTAATTATGCTTGTATGTTTATTAAATTTTATTTGTATTAAATAATTCATGTTAAATATAAAGAAGATTTACTATCAAAAATAATCATTATTCTTTTTTATTCGTTATTTGTATTCCATAGCTTTATTTCTACTTGACTAATAAGGTAAATTGCTAAAAGATCTTAATTATATGAAAAGTTGTAAAATATAACAATTTTATACTGCTATAGGTAGACAAAAGAAAAATCGGATTGAGCGACTTCAGGATGATAATGGAAGTTGGCAGACATGGGAGACTGGTTTGGAATATGTGGTCAATTTGTACTTCTCCAACATCTTTCGATCTCGGGTTTGTGATGTTAACCCGGTTCTAGAACATATCCCGAAGTTGATTACTGAGGATCAGGATGAAAGTCCTTATGCTGCAGAAGAAGTAAAAGCTGCTGTGTTTTCTATAATGCCGGACAAGTCACCTGGGCTTGATGGTTTGAACCCGAACTTCTATCAGAAATACTGGGATATCATAGGTGGTGAAGTAGCTTAGACCTGTATTGATTATTTTCATTCGGGAACTTTTCCCAAAGAGCTAAACGAAACGGCGATTGTGTTGATTCCAAAGAAATCTGAGCCTAAGGTAATGGGTGATCTCCGTCGTGTTGCTCTATGCAATGTACTTTTAAAGATTATTACTAAAATGATGGCTCACAGATTGAAAAGCTTATTGCCTTCAGCTATTTCAAAATCCCAAAATGCTTTTGTAGCAGGTAGAAGCATTCAGGATAATTGCATTATTGCTTTTGAAATGATGTACTCGTTCCATCGTCGAACTAGGGGGAAGAAATATTCTGCAGCTCTAAAGATCGATATCAGTAAGGCGTACGATCTCATGGAATGGACTTTTGTTGAGGCAATTATGGTAAAAATGGGTTTTGCTCGTGGTTTTGTGGATCTCATTATTTATTGTCTCTCAACAGTCAGCTACAAGATTCTTCAGAATGGGTTTGAAATTAAACCAGTGATTCATACACGAGGCCTGAGATGGGGAGACCCCCTCTTTCCTTATTTTTTCATAATCTGCACTGAGAGTTTATCAAGACTTGTTGATCATTCACTCACAACGGGCAGAATACAGGGATGTAAAGTTTTGAATGGAGATCCTGTCTTATCTCATTTGTTTTTTACGGACGATAGCCTTATTTTATTTCATGCTAATGCACAGGAAGCTAGTGAAGTTCAAAGATGCCTACAGACTTATGAGAGAGCATCAGGACAACTTATTAATGTTGCGAAATCTTCCATAACGTTTAGTGCAAATACCCCAAATTTGATGAGGGAGTCTATTTGTGCCATCCTTACTATTTCGGAAAAAGAGTCTTTGGGTAACTACCTTGGAAGATTGAATGCATGGAAGAGAAGACCACTTTCTAAGGTGGGTAAAGTTGTGTTGTTGAAAACTGTGTTACAAGCGATACCCACTTATGTGATGAGTTTGTTTCTTCTACCTAAAACTTTATATACTAAATTGGAACGTATCATGACTCAATTTTGGTGGGAAAAAGGTGTTAATCATGAGAAAGGAATTACTTGGATGTCCTGACAGAGATTGGCGAAGAATAAGATTTTTGGTGGCCTTGGTTTTAAAAAGATCCTCGAGTTCAATCTTGCATTTTTTGGAAAGCAGGGTTGGAAGTTGATGACTCAGCCTGATTCGCTAGTATCTCGTGTTCTCCAAACTCGTTATTTTGCGGGTCATCTTTCTTATCAACAGATTTAGGAAGCAATCTGAGTTATTTATGACGAAGTATTTGGGAAACTCGTTCTTTATTACAACGGAGTATATATTGGAAGGTTGGAGATGGTTCTCAAATTCTAATATGGCACTCACCGTGGCTCAATGATACGAATAATTCTTTTATTGTTTCTTCAAGGCCTCCTAATTCAAATGTTTTCTTGGTTGCGGATTTGTTGGAGAATGCTTCATGGAATCTTTATTTAATTGACTCACTTTTCTCTAGCCATGATTGTGAACGGATTTTGGCAATACCATTGGGTAGACGACCGGCGAGAGATAATTGGTGTTGGAAATTTGAGAATAAAAACCACTACACAGTGAAGAACGCTTATAAGCTCTTGTGTCCCCTTACGGATACAATTTTGCCAAGTTATCAGCAGGTATAGAGGCAGATATAGAGTTGTGTTGTTCCGCCAAAGGTGATCATTTGTGTTTGGCATGTTCTAAATGGTGTATTACCATGCTTATCAGTGTTACAAAGTCGACGAGTTGATGTCAATGTGTCTTGCCCGATTTGTAATCAAGAAGATGAGACATTACAACATGTGTTCCTCGACTGTCCACTCACGAAGCAAGTTTGGTCGAGAGTTCTCCAGAACTGGCAGCATCCAGGAACAATTTCCTTGCTCGACTGGTTTGCGTCCTTCTTTCTACCTGCACCGAAAGATCGACAGTATACCATTTTGATGATAATTTGGGCAATCTGGCAGAGTAGAAATGGAGTTGTGTGGAATAATAAATGGAGATCAGCCAATGCCATTATTTGTTTTGCACAGAGAACCTTGGAGGAGTGGCGACTTGCTCATGCTTCTGGTACTGCTTCGGGAACACCAACAACAAGAACGGTGAGTTAGCAACCTCCAGAAGTAGGTTGGCTAAAGGTTAATGTTGAAGCAACTCCAATTTCATGGCTGCTGCAGCTGTTATACGTGACTCTAATTCGAGTTTTATAGCTGCAAAATCATGGAGGTTTCCAGGCAGATTGAGTGCTAAAAGTGCAAAGGCAATAGCTATTAGAGAAGTCCTTAGTTGGGTCAAGCTTCATAATCGAGATAGAGTTATTATTAAATCGGATGCGAAGATTTTGGTTCAAGCAATTAATGATAACTCTTCCTCTTTTGGTTTGCTAGTTTGTGATTGTAAATCTCTATTGAATGATATTAGAATAGCTAAATGTAGTTTTGGCTTTAGGTCAGGCAATTATGTTGCCCACATCTTAGCTACAGGCGCATTATTCACTTCTGGCCTTAGAGAGTGGTTTGAAATACCCCCTCTTTCTATTGTTGAAGTTCTTGCTTTGAAGTAATGAAATTCTTACTATTTACCCTTTAAAAAAATTATAATCAAACCTTTTATGATGTATTGAATTAGACTTAATAATAATAATAATAATACTTTTGGATAATTTTAAAAATAATAATAACTTTTTTACTTGACATTTGATTTTTTTATTTTAGATTTATTATAGTTTAAATTTAAATTTAAATTTTGTCAAAACTAAATCTAAACTTAAATCTAATTTAAATTAAATTTAGATTAATTTGTCGTCTTTATAACTATTGATATGATATAAATAATCTTGATATTATTGAAATCATCTCTATAGATAATTAGTTGATATTTTATTAATTAGTTTAAATTTTATTACTTAAAGAATAAATAGATTCTTCTTACTTTAAGGAGGTTATTTATGGTTGATTTGTCCTATATATTTCTTGTACTATTCGTATAAAAATTAAGAAAGAATTACTTTGTCTTCATCTTTTATGGTATCAAAGTCACAACTCTTTGTAATATTTTTTCCTTTATTTGTTTAAATCAATCTTAAATGGACGATCACTTAGCGATGACTAGCCACTGGAGAAACTCCTCATCTTCCAACCATGATTTCAGTAATTTAAGTGTGACTAATGCAGGTGTTATAAAAGGTAATGTACAACATAGCTATGATCTTCTTAACTTAAATTTGTCTTTTCAATTGACGAGTCATGAGTTGAATTGTTTGAATTACCTGGAATTGTCGCAAGCAATAAAGTTAGCCATTGATGGTAGAGGAAAAATTCGGTATTTGACTGAAGAGACAACAAGGTCAGCTTCGGATGATTCAAATATGGCAATATGGAGGTTTGAAAATTCTTTGATCACAACTTGGTTGATTAATTCCATGGAACCTGCGATCAGAAAACCTTATATGTTTTTGCCAATAGCTAAAGATGTATAGAATCAAAAATTCTTCTAAAATAACTTAGTTATTGAAGGCCAAGCAAGATACCATGATGTTACATTAATTTATAACAAACTTGTTACTTTGTGGCAGGAACTGGACTTATTTATAGTGATGATTAGGATTCGAGTGACAATGTTCAACATAAAATAGGTTGTTGTAAATTAAATCAAAAATTGGATGAAGTCAGAGGTTGAATTTTGGGAAGAAAGCCTTTACCCTCTATTAAAGAGGTTTTCTCAAAAGTAAGGAGAGAGCAAGTGAGGCAGAAAGTGATGATTGACAACACAAAATCGGAGGTTGAAGGTTTTGTACT
Organism: Erythroxylum guanchezii; assembly: GCA_025629825.1. Classification (NCBI taxonomy): domain Eukaryota; kingdom Viridiplantae; phylum Streptophyta; class Magnoliopsida; order Malpighiales; family Erythroxylaceae; genus Erythroxylum; species Erythroxylum guanchezii. The sequence continues at coordinate 2,197,979 of JAOTAX010000197.1, forward strand.
CATGTTGAAAGGAATAAAGGTTGAGGGAGAGAAAAAAAAACATAAAAAAGACATGGTGTAGTCACTGTAAACATGATTCACATATCCGAGAAACATGCTGAAATTTTAGCAGGAAGCGAAAAATTGAAAAAAAAACAATACAAAGACAACGGTACCTCCCAAACTAACACTATTGAATTCGGCCCCGAAACGTCTTCTAACACACAACCTTTCATAAAAGAATAGATAGAGCAAATCTATAAAATTCTTCAATCTCAAAATTTCTCTAGTCCAAATCTTACTTGGTTTTTAGTTTTAAAAAGTAATTATCTAGTTGGAAAATTGATTTTGGGGCAACAAATCACATGACTGGGTCCTCTAAATTGTTTTCTTCCTATAGTCTTTAAGCAAGAAATCAAAAAGTAACGATAGCAGAAGGTTCCTCCTCAGCATAACGTTCTTAAGGTTCCTAAATTATCCTACAACTTGTTGTCATTTAGTAAAATAACTATTGACAAAAATTGTTGAGCTAATTTTTATTCATGTTGAAATAATTAAATCGTTAATCAATTCGCAGGCTATCCACAAATTTTTCTATGCTCAAGTGAATAACAAATCACAACAGAAAAATAGCGAAGACACCGACGTTTGGTAAAGCAGTTCGGCACACCTTGCCTACGTCTGCGGGGCCCTCACCCAGCTTAAGCACTTTCACAAAAATACAATAGAATTACCCAAGGCTTTACTGAGCCGACCCACGCAACCCTTGATACTATCACTCAACCTCACTTCCAGTGAAAGAATTTCACACCCAATAGTACAACCGCCTCGTACTAACCTCAAGAAAGGATTTTCTCAACAATGTTTGATAATAAAGATAAGAAATAAACAACTCAAGTGATTAAAATAACTAGAAACAGAAGCAATAATACACTTGAGACAAAAAGAACAACTTCTCAATAAGTTTCGCTCCACTGAAATAGATTTAGAAGTTGTCACAACAATAATCAATCCAACCGTGAGCCACTCCACAAGGTTGACAGTCCACCATGAAATCACAACG